>JAQZBX010000967.1:0-92146 GCA_029593785.1 Cabassous unicinctus | reverse complement strand
TCAATTGAGAGGATCATGTGATTTTTCTTCTTCGACTTATTAATGCAGTTTATTATACTAATTGATTTTCTTATGTTGAACCACCCTTGCATACCTGGGATAAAACCAACTTGATCATGGTATATAATTCTTTTAATGTGCTTTTGGATTCTGTTTGCAAGTATTTTGTTAAGGATTTTTGCATCTATAGTCATTAGAGATATTGGTCTTTTTTCGTAGTATCTTTAGCTGGTTTTGGTATTAGGGTGACGTTGGCTTTGTAGAATGAGTTTGGTAGTGTGGCAGTTTGATATTATTTATGTACTCCAAAAAAGAGTAGGATTAAGTTTGTAAACTAATCTCTTCCTCTGGATGTGAAACCCTTTGAATAATGCATTAGATTCAGCTGACATGTCTTGATTACATTACCTGTTAAGATTAGGGCTTTCATTCGACCACATCAGTATGGCATGACTCAGGGTTGAGTCCCCACACCTTTGGTGGGCTGATATAAATGGACACTCACTCAAGAAGACACACAAGAAGAAGAGGAGAGAGCACTGTCACGTATGGTCCTGGGGCCCTGGAGAGAGCAGGAAACGAGCCCTATGCCAAACTGATATAGGAAGCCCTGAGAGACAAGCCCTATGCCAGCCTACAGCTGAGATCAGAAGAAGCTGGGCCCACGGAGCATTATGAGGAAGAAGGAAGGATAGACCTGGCAGAGATCACCTGTCATCTTGCTTCAACACGTAGCAACTGACTTTGATAAGAAAGTAGCCTTGAGTTGGGCTCTTTAGGGCCTTGTGACTGTAAGCTTTTACCCAAAATAAATACCTTTTATAAAAGCCAATCGAGTTCTGGTACTTTGCATCAGCACCCCTTTGGCTGGCTAATACAGGTAGCATTCTTTCCTGGTCAATTTTCTGAAAGAGCTTGAGCAAGACTGGTATTAGATTGTCTTTGAATATTGGTAGAATTCACTTGTGATTTGTTTGCTGAGGTCTCCTATTTCTTCTAGGGTCAGTGTAGGTTAGTTGTGTGTTTCTAGGAATTTGTCCATGTCATCTACATTGTCTAGTTTTTTGACACACAGTTGTTCATAGTATCCTCTTATGATCTCTCTTATTTCTGTGGGGTCAATGGTAATGCCCGCCCCCCCCCCATTTCTGATTTTATTCATTTGCATCTTCTCTCTTTTTTTCTTTGTCAGCCTAGCTAAGGATTAGTTGATTTTGTTGATCTTCTCAAAGAACGAATTTTTGGTTTTGTTGGTTCTTTCTATTGTTTTGTTTTTGTTTTTGTTTTTGTTCTCGATTTCATTTATTTATGCTCTGATCTTTACTATTTCTTTCCTTTGGCTTGGTTTGGGATTAGTTTTCTGTTCTTTTTCTAGTTCCTTTGTGGTATCCAATAGGTTTTGGTATGTTGTGCTCTCATTTTCATTTGTCTCAAGATATTTACTGAATTCTATTCCAATTCCCTCTTTGACCCACTGATTATTTAAGAGTGCGTTGTTTAATCTCCATATATTTATGAATTTTCCCTTTTTCCATCTATTATTGGTTTCCAGCTTCATTCTGTTATGATCAGAGAAAGTGTTTTGTATAATTTCAATCTTTTTAAACTTATTGAGACCTGCTTTGTGATCCTACATATGTGTGGTCTATCCTGGAGAAGGATCCATGAGCTCTTGAAAAGTATGTATATCATGCTGTTTTGGGGTGTAATGCTTAGTGGATGTCTGTTAGGTTCAGTTCATTTATCACATTATTCAAGCTCTCTATTTATTTATCCTCTGTCCAAATGTTCTATCCAATACTGAGAGTGGTGTATTGAAGTTTCCAACTATTATTGTAGAGACATCTATTTCTCCCTTTCGTTTTGCCACTGTGTGCCTCATGTATCTTGGGGCAGCCAGGTTAGGTGCATAAATATTTATTAAAGTTATTTCTTTTTGGTGAATTGTCCCTTTTATTAGTATATGATGACCTTCTTCATCCCTAGATACTGGACAAATCTATTTTGTCCAATATTAGTATCGCTACTCCAATTCTTTTTAGGTTACTATTTGTGTGGAATATCTTTTTCCAACCTTTCACTTTCAACCTGGTTGTGTCCTTATGTCCTCTGAGGTGAGTCTGTTGTAGATATCATATAGATGGCTCATTTTTAAAAATCCATTCTATCAGTCTATATCTTTTGATTGGGGTAGTTCAAGCCATTAGTACTCAAGGTTATTACTGTAAAGGCATTACTTTGTCCATTTTATCCTTTGACTTTCCATTGTCATATCTTACTATTGTCTGTCTTTTGCGAAAGAGTTGAGCCCTGTCTGCCTACTCCAACGCCATCTTCCCAGAACCAGCCTCTGTTTTATTTTAATAGGAGATTATCCAGGCTGCTGTGTTGCAAATAAACTGTATGGGGACAAGGATGGAGGGAGGCCACTGCACTGATTCAGGAGGAGAATGACAGTGTGTGGACCACGGGGCTAGGGGGAGTGGGTATAGGGGAAAAGGGAAGAAGGGGTTTTGTAGCAGTGAAGTTGGAGAGAAGTGGTAAGATGATGGTTACATTGTTGCTCTTGGGTCAGTTCACATCAATCATCAAATAATATGGGGTATTATTTGTATTTTCAATGCCTCCAGCTAGGGACTGAGGAGTCATTATATAAGATCCAGTTCCTATTCCTGGAGGAACTCAATCTAGTATGAGACACAACTATAAAAACTGAAAAAATATTAAGAAAAATTACAGTGTGTTGTGGCAAGCATAACAATAGAAATATGTTCAAGGTACAGATGGGGACCCACAAAAAGAATGGTAGGCAAGGAGAATTGTATCTTGAAAAAGAACGGGTGCTTCCCAGGTTTGTGGGTTAGATGGAGGGATGCATTTCAGGTGGAAGGAACAGCAAGATTGGCGAGGCAGTGTAATCTATTAATTTGTTCATTTCTGTTTTAATCTTGGTGATATAGCAGATTCAAAGTATAGGAACAAGAATCCCACCCTTCCTCCCTGTGCCCCAAGAGCAGCCCGGCCAGCCTTGTATTTTAGGATCTGTCTTGGGGGAAGAGTTCCAGGCAAAGAAAACAGCTGAGTGGAAAATATAAACTTGCTTTGCATGTCAAGGTACAGCAGGAGGCTACAGGAGTGGACTACAAAGGGTAAGGGGAGGCTAGTGGGGAGAGAGAGCCAAATACTAGCTCATTTAGTGCCTTGTAGCCATGGGAAGAGCTTTGGAGCCATCAAAAATTCATCTGGAGTTTTTCTTAGAGGAGTGAGAGCAATTCTAGTGCTTGAATTGAAAAGAGAAGTGATCCAAGGGGTGTGAGGTAGATTTTTAGTGCCTGGGAAGAGAGCCTGGGAAGGAGATGGGGATTTGGGGATTTCCTTAGGTATGGGATATGAAGGCATCACATGTTGAGGAAGGGGTTGCATGAATGCTTGTAAGGAGCCCATCAATAAACCCAAGGGCCTTGGGTGCAATGACCAGATTCCTCTGTGGTTAATCCTGCAGGCAATGGAGAGCTGCCCCAGGAGAGGGTATAGAATGTAGTGGATATGAGGGAGGACTCTGGAGCGAGGCTGGCTGCATCAAATCCCAGCTCCACCACTTACCCTGGGAAGGTTACATAACCTCTGCACCTTGGCTCCTCCACCCATAAAATGGAACTGGAAATAATAGTACCTACCTCATAAAGCTGCTCTGAGGAATATGTAAGCTAATATAAGTAAATTGCTTAGAACAGTGCCTGGTACATAGAAAATGCTATATAAGGATGTGCCATTTTGATTTCTCCCCTCTGGGAAAAGCAGTGCCCATGTCTGGTGGATAGCCTTGACAGACGCATAATGTAACAGAAGACACAGTCCTAACAAAGACAACCAGGTGGGCCAGAGAAGGGGTCTCTTCCATGCATGAGCCCTGGGATCCTTGTAGGATTCAGTGGAGAGATCAAGGGCTAGGAATCACGGGGTTGGATTTTTCACCAATCATGGCAAAGAAAGGCTGTGCCAATTGTAATTTGATCTGGGAAAATAAAGAAATGTGATGTTTCTCACATGTATCATGAAGCAAATTCTTAATGATTACTTGCATTTGGGGAGCTATAAGAAGCTATAAATTGCTGAAAGATAGATTTTGAGGTGGGGAGAGGTGGCAAGTAATGGTGAGAAGGTAGACCGGGAGCCAATCAAGATGGACCTTACCTGCCCTACTAATGACCTTGGCATTTATTCTGTAGATGCTGGAGAGCCAGAGAAGGAATTTTAAGCAGGGGTGATATGAACCAATTTAGATCTTTAGTAGCTTTGTTGGAGCATGAGCATAGATGTAAAAATGTCAAGAGTAGAGAGACATAGAGATCAATTAAAAGGCTGTTGCAACAATTCTGGGAGAAAGGCTAGGAGCCTGGATTAAGATATTGGCAGCAAGGATAAAGAAGAGAGAATGGACGCGAGGCATATCTAGAAGACGAGGAGACTGATGAGACCTGATATTTCAGACAGGGACAACAGGCTTCCAGCTTTAGAGATGGGAGTCCAGGAGGAAGAGCAGATTTGGGGGTGACAATGAGTTTCATTCACTTGAGATGCCTGTGAGAAATCCAGGTGTATGTGTCAAATTTCAGGCCAGAAGTACAGAGGTTAAGAAGTCACCAGAATGGAGCTGGTGAGGGAAGGAGTGGAACTGCTTCTGCTAAGGTGATAAAGTGAGAAGAGGAAAGGGCTGAAGCCAGAACACTGGAAATACCTGTAGTGGGTTAAATGGTGGCTCCCAAAAGATGTGTCCACATCCTAACCCTGGAACCTATGGCTGTGACCTCATTTGGTAAAAGGGTCTTTGCAGATGTGATATTTAAGAATTTAAAGATGAAACCAGCCTGGATTATCCACGTGGGCCCTAAATTTAATAAGTGTCTTTATAAGAGATAGAAGAGGAGAAGACACAGAGAGGGGATGTGAAGGCTTGGGAAGACAGAGGTAGAGATTGGAGTTAGGCAGCTACAAGTCAGGGAATACCTGGAGCCACCGAAAGCTGGAAAAGGCGAGGGTGGGGGTCGGGGACCATGGTCGTGCCGATAGCTTATTTCTGGTCACCAGAGCTGTGAGAGAACAAATTCCTGTTGCTTTAAGCTGCCAGGGTTGTGGTACTTTGATACGGCAGCCCTAGGAAACTAATATGACACCCAAGGCTTCAGTGAGGATTGCTGGGAAAAATGGTCAGACTGACAGAAGGACAACGGGGAGAGAGTAGTTGCCAAGGAATGAGGGAAGGGGTTGCTAGGAGGCCTTGTGATTAAAGTCAGAGAGGTCAAGAACCAAGGACTTTTTGGCTGGCACAGCAGACTGGGGAGTTCTGAGGCCAGCCTTGGGCAAGTCAAGCAAGGCACAAGGTGAGGGTGTGGAGAAGGTGAGAGCTGAACACGTTTTGAAGACGTTTCGGTAAGGAAAGGAGGGAATGGGACCTAGAGGCAATGCTGGGCCAGGGAAGAGTCCTCTCCCCTCCAGTTTATGAGAGGTGCAGACTTATTAAATAGGCCATGGAGACGATCTCCGCAGCAAGGGAACATTTGAGAATTCCTATACTCTATATTTAGAAGGCAGGAAAGTATAGAGTGCTTTTAGAACTCTTTCTCTATAATAAGCAAGTCTTAAAAAGTTACCAAATCAGCTGTCTGAAAAATTTGCATAAATAAGATGACATGCCTGAGGTGTTAGGTGAAGAATCCTTATAGTTAATTGACATTTTCATTTTCTTTTCATTAACGTTTTGACCTTTGTATTTTCTAAAATGTTTTATTCAAAATAGGTAAGTGGCTCTCTCTCAGCTTCATCTCATTGCACAGCTGGGTGTACTTTGTCCCATAAACTCCTTTTGAAACACTCATCTAAACATTGAAAGTATGGATTTTAGTCTATAACACAACTCAAAAATGTAAAACCACCAGTCAAATGCTGAGCCGTGACGAGATCCAACTTTAGGATTCAAAAGGGCATGTGCTTTCCTGGAAAAAGCAACTGAGTTTTTACTTTGGAGAAGCGGTCAGAACATGGTGGGAGGTATATTTGGGATGATTGTAGATACAGTTTTTCCTTGCATGAATGAAGCTAAGATTGTTAGTTAGGAATATTCTGAAACAATTCAATTATCAGCGAGAAAACACTCTGATGCCTCACTGGACTCAGTGGCTTCTTTTATGGACTGTAGCACCTGCCGTTTCAGTCTGTGCAGCTGTCTCCACACACAAAGCGAAGGGGGACCTACAACAAATATGGGGCCAATTTAAGCCTCCAAATAAGAAAATAACAAGCTGCGTCCTGCAGCCTCAGTGATCTAGATATGTCAGGTAAAAGCGATCTTCTTTTCGTCGGAGTGAGATGTATTTGATCTGAACAATTGTTCGTTTAACAAATGTTAATGAAGGTGCCCCGGCCTCTACGTGCCAGGCAGTGAGCTGGGCTGTGGAGTTAGGGGGGTGACTCAAATGGATGTGTTCCCTGCCCTCATGTCAGTAACGGTTTCATGTGAAAAGACAACACTGAAAAATAATGCCAAGGATGCAGGCTGAAAGGGAAAACAGAAGGGCTATAGTAATATACAGCAGGCAGGGGTTGGGCCTAAATAAACCGATTCTGTTTACCCCTTTGCTCTGATGTGGCACAAGTCAAAACACTTACTTGCCATTCCTGCTGTTTCCTCCATGGGGAGGGGCATCCATTAGGCATCCCACCTGGCCTCTGCCACGCCCTCCCTCGCTCCTCTCCCCAGAACAGACTTACCTGGTAGTAAGTCTGGGAAAGGAGTTTGACACACCTGGCTCAGCAGCTCTCCTTCCTCATAGGAATTTGTCCTATTTCTCAGGCAGAACTTCAGATAGTGACTTCAAACTGTGGAAGGGCAGCGAAGGTCCCTGTGCCGTCCAGGGCACCGGCTTTCAGTGATGCATGCCAGGTAGCAGAGATGGGCCACCCTGGAGAATGATCCTTTTAGCATAGAGACCCTTACTATAAAGGGACTATTCCATGTTCTTGGGTTGCAGTAGAGAAACAGCTCAGTGAGATTTTTTGTAGACCCAAAGGCAATTCAAAAGCCTGTGTTTAGTATATTCTGTCACTAGGAAATAGGTTTGTGCTGAAAGACAGGCAGGACCTGGAGTAGTCTGGAAAAAACTGCCAGTTTTGCTAATGGAACAGAAATAATGGAGGAATGAAAACCAAGAAAGACAGCCTGATTAACTAGAGGGAGAGAGAGCTTCCTTAGATGAAATGCTGAGCTATTCTTGGACAAACCCAACAAATTTTTATGAGCACAACAAGATCAGTGAAAATACCCAAGGAATTACGGGGTGAATTTCAAGGCAACATGATGGGAGGTGGTCATGTTAAAAAATGTGTAGAATTAGCTCTAAGTGATGGCACAGGAGAGAGGAAACCTATAAACAAAGAGGCAGGTTAGATATTAATAGATGGAGTCTGAGTCTGGATTAGATGTTGGTCTGATAGGAAAATACTTCCTGGTTGGAATTATTCCATTTAGGAAAGCAAAGATAGGAAAGATAGACAGGATTAGTTTGAACAAAATAAAGATGGAGTGTGTGGGGGGGTATATATGGGAGAGAAATAGCTAGAGGAGAGACTAGAGAGAGAAGCAGGCCAGATTGGGCTGGACCTCATACATTGTGGAGTTTAGACTTTATCTTTTATATATATATATTTTTTTCTCTTTTTCTAAAAAATACTTAGATTACATAAAATGTTACATTAAAAAAAAAGTAAGGAATTCCCATATGCCCCACTCCCCACACCTCCCACTTTTCCCCAAATTAACAACTTATTTCATTAGTGTGGTACATTCATTGCAATTGATGAACACATTTTGGAGCATTGCCAATAAGCATGGATATAGTTTACATTGTAGTTTACACTTTCTCCCACTCAATTCTGTAGGTTATGGCAGTATATATAATGGCCTGTATCTGTTGTTGCAATGTCATTCAGGACAATTCCAAGTCCCGAAAATGCCCCCATATTACACCTCTTTTCCCCTCTCTCTGCCTTCAGCACCTCCAGTGGCCACTGTCTCCACATCAATGATATAATTTCTTCCATTGCTAGAATCACAATAAGTCTATAGTAGAATACCAGTAAGTCCACTCTAGTCCATATTTTATTCCCCAATCCTGAGGATTCTGGCATGGTGGTGCCCACTCCACCTCTAATTGAGAGGGGGCTTCAATCCCATATGGCTGATGGATGGGATTCTCTTGCTTGGAGTTGTAGACTCTCTTGATTCCTTGGTATGGTGGTTGTCCATCCTTACCTCCTTGTTAGTTGTCCAATGAACTTGAGAGTAGGTGTTACAATTCTGCTGAGGCTAAGGGCTCAGCTGGCACATGGACAGCTCAAAGATTCAAGTCTCTTGGATGTATACCTACCAACTCCAGTACTAACTATAGATTCAAATAGAAGGGACAGAAGTGGCGTGTGTAGAGAAGTCACAACTAAGTCTAACTCTGTCACACTCGGGAGCACAAACTCCAAAGTAGGGCCCACTGGCAGGCACCAATCTCCAGAGCTATCTGCCATGACTGTAGGACCTGGGTGTCTCCAGAACCCTCAGGAGCCCCACTATTTGGGTAGTATCTATGAGATCCTGCTGAGACGTGCATAAGCATTACCTCTAGGATGACGTCCCAACTCACTTTGAAGTCTCTTAGCCATATAAACTCATTTGTCTTTACCTTTTCCCCCTTTTATTCAAGGTCTTTTAGACTTTATCTTGAAGGACACATGGAGCTGTCATGAGCTTTGGGCAAGAGCGTTCGACCATCTGATTTTATTTCAGAAATTTATTCTAGTTGGAGTGTGGAGAACACAGGAGGACTGGGGCTGGCCAGCAGGGAGACCAGTAGGTAGGCCATTGAAATGCCACATATGAGAAATGACAGTGGCCTTCACATGTGATAGTGGAGTGTCAATGATATGGAAAGTGGAGTACTGTCAGGATTGGTAAGCAGATGTGCAGATTGAAGGAATGATGTTGTCAAGAATTATTTACATGTTTTTGGATTGGACAAATGAACAGATGATGATGTCCTTCATGAGAGAGAGAATTAAAAAAAATAAACAAAACATAGGCAGTGGTGGTGGTAATAGTAAGGGCAATAAATGTTTTTTGAACCTTTATTTTGTGCCAGGCTCTGTGAAGTGTTCTATCTTGATCACCTCATTTAATAGTTGCAACAAAGCAAGGTGCTAGTTACTGTTAGTATCTGCATTTTTAAAGAGAAGGAAACCCAGGCTCAGAGAGGTTAAGAAACTTGCCCAGGTTCACTCGTCTAGGACTTAGTGTAACAAATTTGGAGTCAGACAAATTTCAAATCCTGGGTCCATGAGTTGTGGGAACTCAGGCACGTCAGTTGACCTCTCTACAATGGGAGTAACACCTACCATGTTATTAGATTCGGTGAGATGATGTCTGCAGAAGTTTCAGCACAGTGCCTGGCACAGGCTAAACACCAAGGGAACAATAACCTATTAGTGACAAGAAGTTAGAATTATAAACATTCCCATTTCATAGACTTGCAAAGTGAAGCTCAGAAAGGATAGTCAATTTCCCCATTTGTGCAGGGCCAGGAAGCTAAACTAGTTTTTCTGATGTCCAAGCACATCTTTTTACTACACCAGGCTTTCTTTTATTTTCTTGGGGGTACAAATAATAATAGATTTCTAATGTCTTGAGAAGCTGTAAGCCTCTAGTGAGGCTAGAACTAGGTGGCCTCCCTCGCTAAGTTTTGCATGTGTGGCTGGGTTATAAATTGCATCTATTTTGTTTCCCAAAGAAATATTTAATACTTAGAATATTGTGGTCACAGGTATTAAAAAATTTACTAAGAAGTTTAGGTTTACAGAAATGTCATGAAGAAAAATACACAGTTGCCATATATGCCCTCCACACACTGTTTTTCCCTTTTGTTAATTTGCATAGTTTGGTACCTTTATTACAATTGAGAAAACAATACTGTCATAATTATACCATTAACTAAAGCCCATGGTTTACACCAGGGTTCACTGTTTGTGTTACATAGCCCAATGATTTTTAAAAATTTTATTCTATTAACATAGAGGCAACCCAAAATTTCCCCTTTTAGCCACATTCTAATATATAATTATATTCACAATGTTGTGCTACTGTACCCACCATCCATTACTAAAACTTTTCCATCACCCTGAACAGAAGCTCTGTACCAGTTAAGCATTAACTCTCCCCATTCCCTACTCCCAACTCAGCCCCTGGTAACCTGTATTCTGGTTTCTGATTCTATGAATTTGCTTATTCTAATTATTTCCAGGTTAGGGTCTCCAGGGGCATTTTTTTTTTTTTTTTTAACAAGCTCTCTTGATGGAACTCACAGCGCCAGCCCATCCATAGTCTATAGAAGGTGTTTGGAAACCCCTGTTGTGGAGGAACTTTAGAGTTCTCCTAACGCCAACTTTCCATGAGACTGTGTTTGCATTCCTCCTGTGTATGACACCTTCTGTTCCATTTGTTTACTTTTTTCCCCAGTCCTACAAAAACAACAGCTTCAAAGAACTAAAATATCAAAATGAAGTTGTCATCCTATTTTTATTTTCACCCCATGTACAAGATATAGGGTTGTTTTTCTGATTTTTGTCTCTCCCCCCGACCCCCACCCCTCCACCTCTGAACATTGTGTATAAAAATAGGCTCTTTGTTTTTCCACAGTGCTTACTGCTGTAGTTCCCACATGCTTTGGAAATCATGCCATTCAAGTCTGAGTAGACACTGAAGGAGTCCAGGGAGTAATTTCCCCTTGCGTGGTTGGAGTGACAAAATATTTCTAAACTATGTTCTGACATTGACTTTGAAATATTTCTCCCTTCCTGTTTGCCCCTACCCCCTGAAAACATACAAGCATGCTTGATTGAATAGCCCCCCAGAGAGAGTTAAAGAAAAGACTGGGAGCACCTGCTCTTGAAATAGTGGTTAGTACCCCTTAACAAAGAAATATGAGTCTTAGAAGGGCCAGGGAAGGGCAGATGAAAGAATTAAGGGAATATGTGAGCTGAGACATGAGGTCAAACTAGGAAGATTAAGACTTTTAGCCCACAGAGATGAAGGCTGCATGGGGAGATGATCAAAGTGGACGAAGCTATGAAGGGCATCAATATGTCTGTGTTCTCCAAATTCCAAAGATGAGAATGGGCAGGGAGGACTCTTTGAAGCTTGAAAGAGGAGAAATTCAGGACAAATAGAAAAAACAAGCAAACATTAGTTTACACAGTGACTCATAAACTTTTGGAACAAGTTTGTCTCAAGATATGGTCTGGGTTGAAAATAATAAAGGATCAAAGAAGGCCTAATATATTTATGAGTGTAGAGGCACAATGGTTCGACAGTGAATTATGCTGCTGCAGTACTTGTCTGGTATATTGTGTTTGGATTGGTACCATGTCAGAGACCTAATGCTAAGCTATGTTTACAATGCAGGCGATCTAATATGACAAAATTTATGTCCTTAAAGGGGAAACACCTCGTTCCATCAGGTGCCTTACAATTTTTAAATAATGCAAATAATTTTCTCAATATGTAGAGGGGTCTTGCTTTAAGAAAACTCTCCATTCTCATTTTGACATTTTTTGTCAGGTGCTGTAGGCTGTTTTCACTCATGCAATATGTAAAACCACTGTAATGGAGGATGCATTATGTAATCTTTAAACAGATTAGTAGGGCTGGAGAGGAAGAGGCTTCCACTGCCATTGTACACCCTGGGAGGCCCATACCAGTGAGAAAGCCACAGGGACACCTCTTATGCCACACGTGGGGATTACTTTCTGAAGTAAGTTTGACCTTCCCACCTTCTCATCCCTCCTCATTCATGCAAAGGGCTGACATTTGAAGTAGACAAACAGTGGCACAGTGCATCCTGGGATGTGAAGCCAGCCTTAGAAACAGGTAGAAATAAGAAGGGACATAAAAGCAGGAGTCATTATTTTTCCTTGAACTCTTTCTCAAACTCTAATTAAATACATACAGAAATAAATTCTTTTAGTAAAAGTACACCAAACGGCAGGACCAAGGAATGATTTCTCATCAGCCCATCAAAATTATACTGTACAAATGACTGATTCATATAAGAAATTTGTTTGGAGACTTGTTCTGGTTATCTATTACTGTGTAACAAATGACTTCAAAGCATAGTGGCTTGAAAAAACAACCATCCAATTATATTCATGGATTCTATGAATAAATAATTTGTTTTTTGTTTTTTTTTGGAGGTACCAGGGATTGAACCCAGGACCTTGAATATGTGAAGTAGTGTTTAACCCCTGAGCTATGCCCGCTCCCCTATGAATAAATAATTCTGCTTCTCAGTGCCTGGGACCTGCAAACGACTGGGATCTAGGGTCATCTGGAGGCTTCTTCATTCACATATCTGCCACCTGGACTGGGATGACTCGAAGGCTGGGCTCAATTGGAAGTGTCAACCAGAATACCTACACATGGCCTCTCCAGGTGGCTTGGTCCTCTTATAGCATAGCAGCTGGATTGCAAGACAGAGCATCCAGAGGTCAAGCTAGTGGAAGCTATGTAGCCTTTTCTGACACAGCCTAGTTTAAGAAATGTGAAGTGTTCACTTTTGCTGCATTCTCTTGATATAAGTGAATCACTAAGGTCAGCCCAAAGTCAAGGGAAGGGGAATTAGATTCCACTACCTGATGCAGAAATCATAAGGCTACATTGCAGAAGGGCATATGGGAGGGTAGATACTGTGGCAGCCATCTTGGAAAATGAAACCCAATCTATTACAAAGATATATATGTATATGTGTGTGTGTATAAATAATCACCTCCTTCACTATGTTAATATCTGAGGGGGAATTCTATAAGCAACTGCTTGATATTGTGTGTAGGGCATGTTTATAGAGGTGGGTAGGAGAGGATTAAGATGAATATTTGCAATTTATTCATCAGATGAGAGGACCTGGATAAAATTCTCTTCAGTAAAGGATGAACAAACAAACAAACACCCGAAAGTCAACATGAGGTCTGTGGAAAGTTTCTGCAACTTGAGAGAAGATACAGATAGCCTTGAAGATGCAGTTGGGATATATACTTTGAAAAATGACCAACTAAAGGAAACAGAAGAATGCTTTTGGAATCTTCTTTGGAAGGAAGAAAGCATAGAATTGAAACTGCAGAAAAATGCATCAGTTACCAAGAAGGGAAGGTTGAGAGGCTTCTTTAGACTGCAGAAGAAATGATCAAAGAGATGAAAATGATAAGAGCAAAGTTGATCAATATGGAAGCCAAAGAATATATAGTGAAACCATGAGTAACTGGGGTTTGTGAAAATAAAGTCAGCACAAATAGTATCAGAGTAATAATAAAAGATATAAAGAAAAATATCTTTCCCAAATGGAAAAAAGATTTGTCAGCATTTGATAGCACTCAATAATTCACAAGGAAAATAAACAGAACAAGACTTGTTTTCAGAAATATCCTAGCAAAAATGTTTGAACCTTGTGGAAGATTGCATTATGTATCTCAGAAAAAAACATATTCTTAAATCTTAATCCCATTTCTGTGGGTTTGAACCCATTGTAAATAGGACATTTGAAGATGTTATCTTTAGTTAAGATGTCCCCCACTGACTCAGGATAGGTCTTAATTCTGTTGCTAGAAGCTTATAAAAGAGGGTAAGCCACAGGGAAGAGCCAAAAGCTGGAAGTCAATGGAACCAGGAAGAGAAAGGAGAGGACATGGCCATGTGACAGAAAAGCCAAGGATCTGAGGATCACTGGCAGCCAGCCCCAGAATGCCACTGTCTTCAGGGAGAAAGCATTGCCTTGCTGATGCCTCACTTTTGGACTTCTCCTAACTTGAAAACCACAAGCCATTAAATTCCAGTCATTAAATCAACCCATTGTATTGTATTTGTTTTAGCAGCCAGGAAACTAAGACAAAAACTTAAAGACAAATAAAAGCATTGATGCAAAACCCTAAAACTGTAAGGAACAAAAATCAAGCTGAATTCAGATTTCACCTCTACAATATTAAAAACCAGATAAAATAGGGTAAGCTCTATAATTTAAAATACTAGATGATAATAGGTTTTGAGGGGAAAAAAGTTTTCACTGAAGTATTCATCTAAGTTTTTATTAATGTGTGAAAGCAACAGAAAGACATCAAATATACAAGGGCTCAGAAAGACTATCTCACATGTATGATTTCTGGGGAAGTATTGAAGATAACGTCAGTTGATGGACTCTGAAATGAGAAAATACATATTACGAGGAATTTAATAATTATGGGGATTTAAAATTTCACACTATGTTAACAAAGACTGACAAGTGATTAGAAGAAAGGCAATGCTGATGCTTTCAATTGACATAGGGAAATAGTATTAACGTACTGTTTCTGCTTCTAGAAGCAGATTGAAGATTGGTGGAGCAGAGGGGAGAAAACCTCAGCCATAACATTTGCAGAGAGTGTTGCAGCTGAGGAAGGAGACAGCCTGCCTAGAATTATCCCATAAATACTCCAGACTTCAAGCTCAGAAACAACAGATGCCTGAGAGGGTGGGAATGAGCGTTTGCAGAAAGCAGAAAATTGAAGATTTGTGTAAGGACCTGTTTATATAAGGAGTATAGTCTGTTTACTCCTTCAGGAAGTAGCAACCAAATATTTTTCCCCAAGCAAAAACAACAGCAGCAAAACAGAGTGTACTTTTCTAAAGAAAATGAACAAATATTTGGGGAGAACTTGGGCTATTAATGTGGGTATTATCAACCTGGAGTGAAGCCGTTCATGTTCTGTCATTTAGATGCCCCCTAAATAAAGCTGCTTTCACCCTTTTAGCCTTTTGCTTTAGAGGGAAGCCTGTCAGTTAACAAATTCATCCCTTAGCCAACCTTTTATTTGAGGAAGTTCACCACATGGAAGAGAAAGAGAAAGATAATCATAAAAAAAAACTGACCTCTGAAGAAACAGAGGATTCAGGGAACAAAGATAATTTAAAAATCATAACAACTACAACTCTACTGTTCTCAGAGAGTTTTGAGAAGATATTAGAAGATATTGCATCAATAAAAAGAGAACAAGATGCTATGTAAATGAAGCATACGAAGAACAAGGGTGAGTACTTGAAATCAGAGTTATGATTGCTCAAATAAAACATTCACTATAATGAATGGGAGAAAAAAATTGAAGAAATCTTCCAGTAAAATAGCCTGACAAGAGAAGATAAAAGGAGAGAAAGGATGGGAAAGGCCAATTAAGGTGAGGACTTAAAAGTACCCAGTGGATGGATTTAATAAAAGTTGGGCCATTGATGATCTTGCCAAAAAAGTTTCAAGGGAGAAATAGTGAATACAACATAAATATACAAATGATGTGATTTATTTGGCTGGCTCAAAGAGACTGGTTCAAAATTTCAAACTTAATGGAAAGGGATCCTGTATCTCATACCAAATATATGACCCTAATTCATCCATAGTTCAGTGGGTAGTGAGTTCACAGTCTGAATGTCATGCTTAAAATCTTAATTCTCATCTTGGGTTCCAGGTGAGTGGCAGTGACTGCAGGCTAAATTTGGCCAAGGGTGTCCAGATTACTGGCTTATTTTTCAGAAATCTAGGTTAGATACCATTAAGGAACTTAAGTGATGGGGTGGGTATTGATTGTATTTAGTTGTAATTTGGTTGTCTCTACTGGAAGAAGGGCATTTGGATTATTTGATTAGTTTACCTATATATTTGATTATATTACCTATATAAGAATGTGGCATCATTTCTTATATAAGCAGTTAGAGAATTTTCCGGGGTAAGCATTTTGTTTTTCTACACAAAAATAAATAAACTCAAACAAATATTGGAAGAAACATATGAAGACCAGGTGGCAGGAAAAAATGATCCTTAAACCACACTTTTCAAAGATTTCCGTGAAACATTCGTTGACCCTAAAGTAGTACATCCCCAGCATTAACATCCTAAGAAAAGTAGTAGCTTGCTATATTGATGTTACTATTAGATTCTGAGGGAGAGAAAAGGTTGCCACCCAGGTAAGAATTATCTTGGAGCTCATTGTTTAACTACAAATGAAGGGTTCCAGCTCTGTGATGCTCTTTAACTTTGTACCATTGGCAGGAGGCAAAATGATAATGGGTAATAGCTTAAAAAGTCACTTTTTATGTAGCAAGTGAGCTTGAGACTTTCAGTCCTGCAAATTAAGTTAAAATGAATGGCTTCTGAACACCACATTGGGTGACAGGAAGTTTATAAATGTTATGTCTCCTGAGGTGTTCCAGTAATAGTAGTTCTGGCAGATAAGCTTTTTCTGTAACAGTCTCCTTGGAAAGACCAGTGGTCTCCAGAGAGATTGGCTAATAAGTCAGTTACTTGAGTGTTAGAAATGCAATAGAAGAGGTAGGGGAATAAAAAAAGACTTTGAAGGAGAAACATTTTAATTTAGCCAATTCTAGTCTTCTATCAGAGTGATATTCAATGCTAGTTATTTGATGATCGGTGATTTTACTCTTCTTTCAATTTCTCTGACGATTTCTATGAACACAGGGTTTTGTGTTTTGGTTAGGCAGAGCTGAGAAGGCGAGGATGGTGGGTGTGGGATTTAGTCCTGGTGTAGGAGGAGAGCTGGAAATGGTGTGCTGTTGGATTGGGCAGGCCCGGATGTGGGCTACCGTGGTCTTGCCACGAACTACCTTCCTTCTGTCGTTACTTTTGCAGATCTCAGTGGGAATCGAGGTAATGGTAAGTGGTATGTCTGTGTGTCACGATCTGACGATCATCCCAAGAAGAGCATTTTAATTTTCTCACAGAAGGTGCTCTCAGAGGAAATGCAATTAATTGGCTTCTGAAATGCCTTGACACTTTGAGATCATTGGACAAATAGTGCTATATGAGTTCAAGTACAGAATGTGCTTGTGTGTGCAAGAAAGAGCCTCTCCTTGAACAAGGCAGTGCTGTTTGCCTGAAGTTTTATTTTTTTTCTCATCCTCTGGATTGGGGTAAGAAGCAGCAGTAAGAGACAGAAGATTGAGGTCTCTTCAGATTTCACAGGCCACCAACCCAGCAAGTCTCATGGTTTTGCTTTACACACGTAATTCTACATGTGTTTACACATAGTTTCTCCTATTTTCTGGTAGCCCTAGAAGTTAATAGTGTTGTTGCTAAATAAATGAATGTATTAATTTTAATGTGAAATGATTTTTGAAGAAGCATAATGTTTTCTCAGGAAAGCTTCATGAAGTATTCATTTTTCTATCACCACACTGTGAATCTATTTACCAGTTATAATCATTTTAAGACTTAGTTTGTTTGCTCTTTGGTTATTATTTTGACCTAGGGGCTGGGGAGAGGGACATGACATAATTTTATTGTCTCTCACCTACTTTTGCTCTCTTTTCTCTGCTCCCAATGCCATTGCCCTAGTTCAGGATTGCAGGCCTTTTTGCCTGAACCATTGCAGTAGCCTACTCCTAACTGGACTCCTTCCTCCAGCCTTGTCCCTCTGTAGATCACTGTCCTTACAAAAGTGACGTTTCTGAAGTGCATAGCTGATCATGTCAATTCCTTCAATAATTTTTATTGTCTAGAGGATAAAAATCCAAATCCCATGCAAAGCCATTCATAAATGGGCCCCTTTGTCCCTCTCTAACCCTTTTGTTTCTCACTATTAGGGGTGGGGAAATATGCTATTGGCTTCTAGTGGGTAGAGGCCGGGGATGCTCCTGAACATCCTACAATGCACAGGATGGCACCCACAACAAAGAATTTTACAGTTCAAAGTATCAATAGTGCTGAGATTGAGATTGAGAAAACTGGCTCTTACCAATCAGCTTGTTCCTCCCATGCAGCCTGGACTTCAGCCACAGAGAACTCCTCGCCCCTCCATGAACATGCCTTGCTCTTTCGCTTGCCCTTGTCTTTGCACATGCTGTTCCCTCTGACTGGAATGCCTCCCTCTGCCTTTACTGTCTGGAGGTTAAGTGTTTTCATCCCTGGGCCCTCATGGTACCTTGGGCTTCTATCTGATTTGTGCTTACATTGTGCTGTACTATTCATGACCAGACTTCACATCTTGCATCTTTGTATTCTCACCATCTGGTATAAATCTTGGCACATAGTAGATGTTCAGCATGCTTGTTTGTTGGATGCATGGATACATGAGTACATGAATAGAATCTGTATTTAAATCATTATGAATATCAGGAATCCAGTATTGTTTATACTCCTGGTCTACTATTACTCCAACTTAGAAAGAAATTCCTCTTCCGGTCCATTCCTTTCAATATCAACTTCTTGGTTATTTTCTTTTGATTCCTACTTGACAGCTGAGGCATTAGGTAACTTTTATTGAAGGCATATTGGCCAAGAGGTCTACATTTAAACAGACTGTAGCACTGGGTAACCTTAGACTCCTTCTCTTTATGAAGGCTTGAAAGAGATTGTTTCCCCTCCAAAATAAATTTCCCAGAGCCACATCTTCCCTACTCTGTCTGCTTCCCTCCATCCCAGTGGTACTTCCCGACTCCCCACTTCATCCCAACAACTTGGATACAGAACTGAAGTCTCCTGGAGTGAGCAGGCCTCCCAGAGACCTAGCTCCTCATTCAAGTTTGGAACTTTAAATCCCATCCCTGCTGAGCTGGTAACGACATAGATTGAGCTCTTCGGGCCATAGCCTATTCTTTAGATTCTGTTCCCTTCAATTATGATCCTTCTGCTGGTTAGTTCACCCTGCTTCTTCCCTTAAGTTCCAAGTTGGCCTGTTTTCTATCTTTAACCTCCCTTTTGTCACCTAGAAGAGAACTGTATCTGGTTTCTTCTGAATGTTATTTCTTCCTCTGGTCTGAAACATGGATCATTAGGGGGAAATAACTTTCTCTGGGTCTGTGTTTGGGTGATTTTCCATTCAATTCTCTAGCCTTCCCGTTTCATCTCTTTCTCTCAGTATTGTTGGCTGTTGATAGTCCCAAGTTTTGGACAATTTTTTTTGTTCCCTGGCTCTTTCATCTTTCTTAAAGACTGGTCCTCTTCTATGTGCACAATAATTATTTTCTTTCTTACCACTTCTTGGGTTATTCTCATGGACTCTTGTTTGCCCTCATTTCTCCATAGGTACCAGTTATCACTTAGATCTCTTCCCTCTCTGAATTTACCATATCCTTCTTAGGTGATGTCATTTTTTTTTACAGTCCTTTAATTTGAGACTTCTACCTATTGTACTTCCTGAGTAGCAGATGCCTAGTGATCCTAATCTTCCAGTTTTATTGTGTCTAGGAAATGGGGTTGGAGAGTGTGGGGAAAAAGGGAGTATTTAAGGAAGAAAGAAGCAGGAGAGCTTTATTTCACACTTATCAGAAAAGGGCATGGATCACAGTGACAGCGATTCTTTTCTATTGAACCCAGCTCTGGGTTTTGTAGAGTTGCCATTCCTTTCTTAGAGCCATGATCTCTACTTCTACCCATAAGCAGAGTTTCTGTAATTTGTCTGTGGATTTGAAAAAATAAAACCAACCTCAGAAAGGTTTCGTTGGAGTCTACTTGATATTGTATATGGCACGATGAGAAATGCATCCTTCCGCACAGGGGCAACCAGAGGGGAGAGAGGGGGTAACCAAGAGGAAAGGCGTTGGATCAGAAACAAACTCAGGAAGGAAAAAAGTCTGTTTTCAGAAAGGTCACCAATCAGGGAGTTACCCATCCTGGAAATATAAAATAAAAACAAAAATAACAACAAGCAACAAACAAACAAAGCCCTCTCCTTCCTTTGCCACAGGCAGAGAGAAAATACAGAACACAGCTCACCGAGCGCTCAGAGACTAGACAGGCAATAAGTCACAACACGTCATGAACTGAGTGACAAACAATGTATTCCAGGAGTTTACACAGAAGGTAGGCAGCCAGCATGTTATGGAGCATATTGGAAGGAATGGAAGGAAGCAAAGTATACTCAGCGATATAATAGATAATGAGAGTGCATAGAACGAACTCCGATCAAGTGTATTAAAAGAGATTTAACAAAAGGGCAATGATGAAAAATGCAGCCACGCTACTGCAGACCAGTGTGGAATAAAAATAGGATGGTGAAGAAGTGGGGAGAGAGAGTGATGCAGGTCATATCAGAGGAGAAAATCCCCTACCCTCAATGGCTAAGGGTTTTTAGCTATTATTTCGTAAGGAGGAACAGATGTTTCTTTTAGAAACCTGCTGTTTTTTTCTTTATATTTGTGTTTGAATAAAGTTCAATTGTTCTCAAATGCTCTTGTCATCTTAATGCAGACTCAAGTTAACCTTACCTATTTTTTTTTTTACATATAGGTAGCTGGACCCATTTCAGTCAAGAGCAGAATGGCAAGAGAGGGTAAGTAGTATGCCTCACAGAATCATATCTTACCCACGCTCCTCCATACCCTCCTTGTGTTCTTTTGTATATGATAAACCTCACATAACCAGAACCCAACTAACCAGAATATTTTACTAGTCTCAGTTCCCACCCCTGCTTACTGTGATTTTGAATATTTTTAAAAATTTCATCAGAAGAAGGTCAAATATGAAGAAAATAGATGGTGGCAATAACTAGTACATGAAAGATTCTGAAAACTGTTTATGATTGATGAATGAGTATTCTGGGATTAGTGTAGATTCAGTTCAGTCTCCTTCATCTGATTTAAATCAGTAGCTATGGAAACTCCTATTTGAAGTTTATCATATTAAGCCTGAAATGATGACCTCAGGCACCAAAGAAAGATGCCGCTGTGTTCAGGATGCTGATTATACTTAGGCTGGAAAAGGAACTGATAATGCATCTTAGAAGGATTTCCTGCAATTTCTGAAGCAAAAAATGTTCAAGAACCTTCTAAATACCCTTTTTTTTGTTTTTAAATTTTAGTGGGAATTTTTAAACATATGCAAAAGTAGAGAGGATAATATAATGATCTAGAGGTCTGATTAGATTCAAGTTCAGTTTTTTAGGCAAGACTCTGCTGGGTAGTACTCCACACTTCCTGTTGCTTCAAGTCATGAGGCCATAAGGTCTGGTTATTCCACTTTAAATTATGCTAAGATTTACGTATGGGTTCAGGTGTGTCAGCCTTTTCCCTCCATTATAAAATTTCTCTTCCTTTGATGATTGCTGTCTAAATCCATTATTTCACTTAGGGGGTTGTTGCAAAAGGTGATTTTCAAGTTCTAACAGTCCTTCTGCATTAATTGGTGGAAATTTTTCCATAAAGAAATTTCCCTCACCAACTGTTTCATTACTCTGAAATAGAGGGAGTGCCATCATAAAGTACAGGAATAGCAGGATAAATACTTGATTCAGTCCCTTCACTTATCAGCCTTCAGAGTCCCATGTTGGTGCCCCAGCAACTGGGTTTATAGCCATCTAGCAAATGTAACCTGGGGGCTTGTTTTTAAACTCTATTTGTTAAGGTCATTGGTGAACTGCTTTTGTCCTCCCTTTCTAGAATCATTTTATTTTTCTTGAATAAATGTAGCCCTCTACCTACCCTCCCACTTTGCATCCAACAAAAACTAGTAAAAGTTCTCAGAGTGACAGTAGAGGCTTGAGTTGAAGCAAGAGTTATAGTTTTTGTGTTCATTCTTCAAGTATTTTATGATTCGTGTTTAATACAAGGATCTACCAGACCTGTCATTGCAAGGATAGGTTTAAATATAAATTCTAGATGTTGAGAGGTGATATGTAGCCCCCTCCTTACCTTGTGGCAGGCCTGTTGTGAGGATGTGCACATACTTATGATGTATGGACAGAGAGCTGCTCTGACAGCAGCATTTCTCTGTGTTGGGCCTCATGCATACTGACAAGGCCTATTTGGAGTTGCTGGCATGCTCTGTTAGGTATTTTAGGAAGTGAAAATGGCATGCTTCTGCAGGAGATAACCATTGGACTAGTAAACTGTCTATTCAAATCCTACCCCAAGGAATCATTGGCAACACTGTCAGCACTCTGTTTTGGGGGTGAAGTGGCATTGGGAGAGGGGAAGGAATTATTTGAAAGAGAAAATAAATATATTTGTTTATTTCCTATTTTCTCTCTATCATCCCTTGGCTTTTCTCTGAATTCAGTTTGGTAACAACAAAATGGCAGAAGTAAAAAGCTTATAGAATTTGGATGAAAAGCTTGGTGCAATTTAATTGTAGAAGCTGTTTAAACAGAAAGCTGTTAGGAAAAAGTATTAAAAGCAATACCAAAGAGACCTTGAAGGATAGGTTTGCCAGATAAAATACAGGAAACCCAGTTAAAGTTGAATTTCATATAAACAATGGCTATTTTTTTAGTAGAATTATGTTTCAAATATTGCATGGGATATACTTCTACTAAATAATTATTTGCTGTTTATCTGAAATTCAACTTTAACTGGGTGTCCTGTACTTCTGTTTGTTAAATCTGGCAACTCTCCTTGGAGACCTTGGTGAATACTCGGAGAGTTGGTGGTGGTGCTGGTGTGTAAGCCCCTGGAAACTCAATCATTTCAGGAAAACTCAGGGGAGTGCTATAATGACCATGAATATTCCTATGCAATGTGCTGATATTCATCAGAGTAAAGCTTGCTGTTTCCTAATAAATATACGTTTTAATGGTCCTTTTACTGTGTAAAAGTGAATCTATAAAGGCATACAAACAGTTTTGTGGGAATCTGAAACTGAAGATGAACCTCCCCCTTCCCCATATGACTCAGTCTTTCTCACTGAGCTTCTTGGTTATATGAGTTCAGAGCTAGAGAACAAGGAAACTCTAAAAGCCAGGGAAGTTGACTTTAGACATAACCGGGTGATATGGATGTTAAATAAAATTTTGCTCAACTTATTCAGGCATCAAGTGAAGAGGTCAGTGTGAAACCTCATTTTTCACAACTTGGTTATAGAACTGGAGGAATTAAAGGCGGTGTGACTGTGTTAAGTATTGTTGCATGAAGTAGTTCACATTAAGCCTATATTTTTGGTGTTCCTTGAGAAATTTGTACGTGGGATCTCAATATTTTCAGTGTTAAGATTATCAGGAATGCCTAAAGGTGGGTTTTTAACCCCTTAAAGTGCATGTTCTTCCACCTATCTTCGTAGTATATGGAAACTTGAAATAGAAACAAGGAGATGGCTGCCTGGCCATTTATATGTGAAATTGAATATTTCTCAGGGAGGAGTCTTACTTATGAAGAACTGAAATATTACACAACTGAGCATTCAGGACTTTAAGATTTTATCTGTTCCATATCCCTCTTCTTTTCTTTTTGCCATTTAATCTTCTTTTTTTATTAGAGAAGTTGTGAACTTACCAAGCAATCATGCTAATGTGCAGAATTCCCATACAACATACCTCCACCAACACTTTACATCGTTGTGGAACATTTATTACAGATTATGAGATAACATCATCTAACTATTACCACTAACTATGGTCTATAGTGTATATTTGGTATATTTTTTCCATACCCCCCTATTGTTAACACAGTACTCCTTTGACATAGATGCAAGAATATTTCAATATTGCTGTTAACTATAGTCCATAGGTTACATTATTTGTATTTTTCTCATGCATCTCCATAGTCTTACCACCTTGTAATAGTGATGTACATTTGTTCTAGTTCATAGAACACTCTTGTATTTGTGCTATTAACCACAATTCTCATCTACCTCTGGGTTCACTATGTTAATCAATCCCTAGATTATTCTCTAGCTTTCTTTCTATTGACATTTACATCCCTAGACCACCCCTTTCAAGCACAATCCCATTTATGAACTGGCTGTCTTAGTTATACTCAGTATAATGTGTTACCATCAACGCTACCCATTTCCATACTTTTACACTCAAGCTAATTAAAACTTCTACATACGTTAAACATCAGTACTCCTTCTCATCCCTCATCCTGACTCCTAGTCACCTATACTCTAGGCTTTAACTCCTTGTGTTTATTCTTAGTATTTAGTTCATATTAGTGAGACCATGCAATATTTATCCTTTTGTATCTGGCTTATTTCACTTAGCATGATGTCTTCAAAGTTCATCTATATTATCATGTGTCCCAATTTCACCTCTTCTTGCAGCAGCATAGTATTCCATCATCTGTATATACCACATTTTGTTTATCCATTCATCAGTTGATGGACACTTGGGTTGTTTCCATCTTTTGGCAATTGTGACTAATGCTGCTATGAACATTGGTGTGCAGTCTCTCCTTTTATAAACTGTGTCTCCCTGATTTCAACCTTATAGATCCCTAGGAGCTACCATATTAAAACCAAAAAACAAAACAAAACAAAAAAACAGGACCACACTGTCCAACTTGTTAATTGGTTTAGGAATGGTTTTAGTTTCCTAGAACTGCTGTAACAAAGTACCACAAACGAGGTGCCTAAAAACAACAGAAATTTGTCTCATAGTTCTGGAAGCTAGAAGTCAAAAATCAAGGTGTTGGCAGGGCCATGATTCCTCTGAAGATTCTAGGGAGGAATTCTTCCTTGCCTCTTCTATCATCCGGTGTTTTCTAGAAATCCTTGGTGTTCCTTGGCTTATGACTGTATCACCTCAGTCTCTGCTTCCAGCTTCACAAGGCCTTGTTCTTAGAAGGACAGCAGTCAGATGGGATTATGGCTCATTTTAATTCAGTATGATCTCATCTTAACTTGAATACATCTGCAAAGACCCTATTTCCAAGTAAGGTCATATTCACAGGTATCAGGGGTTAGGACTGCAATATATCATTGGGGGGGGGGCACAATTGAACCTATAGGAGGTGGTTACTTGGTAACAAATCATAATATGATTCTATCCTTAACTGTTCCTGTGATCATCTGAGATGTCTCTAGTATTTTTCCAAAAAATTAATGCATTCCTTTTTTTCCTAAGTCAAAAAAATGCAAGTTGGATTTAGAAAATTTGCAACCAAAAGAGTCCTGACTAAAAAAAACCCAGAACTAAATTTTTATGAAATATAATGCATAAGTCTTTAGGTTACTTACCAAAAAAAGCAACAAATTAAACTCCAACTTCCCCACAGCCTACCCTTGAAATGTTACTATTTGTACTTATTTTAATTCTGGGTTCCCCATGAAGCTTTTTCTTTTCATTCCATGGAAATTCCCTTTTCCGTCAGTGGACTCTCATATTTAATTATTTGTACCACTTCTTTCATACTTACTTTGTATAGCATTATGCTACAATTAGTTTTGTTCACCTCTTTCTCCTCTTCTTTTATTCATTTAAGTAGCTCTTAAAATATCTATATCATGTTGAAATAATATTTGTTAAATGATGAATAAATGTTCTCTTGGTTATTTGTTCTTATTGGAGTATAATAGAGGTTTAGGTAGTTATATACCCCAGAGCAGCTATTTACAATTAAATTTTGATTTTGATTTTTAGAGATATAAACATATGGCTGTGAATGGTGTTTTTCATTCAGAGTAGTGGAAACCAGCTTTGAAAATCTGATTCAAAAGGCAGTAGTGGAAAGATGGGACTGGCTTGCAGAGAAAGAGACTATTGTCCATAGAGATTCTATGTGTCCTCTGAGAAGAGCAAGCTCAGTAGGTGACAGACATGTGAGGGGACTTCTTATAGTCGTGAACAATTGAAGATGTTGAGCAAGATTTTCAGCTACATGCTTGAGTTGTCTGTCAAGGAAACCAGAACCAGACTGTTTTAGTTTCCTGGTTGCTAAAACAAATATCAGGCAATGGGTTGGCTTAAACAATGGAAATGTATTGGCTCATGATTTTGCAGCCAGAAGTCCAAAATTGAGACATCAGCAATGTGATGCTTTCTCCCAGAAGACTGTGGCTTTCTGGATCTGGCTGCCACAATCCTTGGTCCTTGGCTTTTCTGTCACATGGCAATGCATGTGTCTTCTCCCATCTCCTCTGGGTTCTGTTGACTTCTGGCTTCTGGCTGCTCCCTATAGCTTCTCTCTGTCTGACTTTCACTCCGTTTATAAAGGACTCCAGTAAGCTGGATTAGAGCCCAACCTGATTGAGTTGGGCCACCCCTTGACTGCAATAACATCTTGAAGAGATCTTATTTACAATGGATCTATACCCACTGTACAGAATGTGAACCAAGACCAAGGATATGCCCAAACTAGATACACAGTTTAATCACCAACACAGGTCCATCAATGAAGTTAGGTGTGTGCAGCCCTGTAGAATGGGACTGGGATCCTTGGGGGATGGCATATTTGATGACTGGCCAGAGTGCACTGGCTGGATATCAGAGAGAGCATTGGTTCCAGGTACTGTACCTTGGTGGGTCCCAAACCTAAACCTCTTGAGCATCCACATGTTCTGATGTCCAGGAAAGAATTGTGTCTCTGGAGGCCCATGAACTCTGCTGTGGTAAAGGTCTTGACACAGCTTTTTACAGGAAGTGGAAGAAGTTCTTTTCCTGGCCAGAGATGAACCCTATAGGTTCCTGTGGAGGCCGGCAAAGGTGAAAACAGCAACATGAGAGCTGCTGATAGAGCATAGGATAGCAAGATGAGGAGCAGAGGGCCTGTGGAGCTCAATTATGTTCTTTCCTCGTCTTCTCTTCTATATACCCCAGAATCAAGAGGGTACAATTGGGGGAAAGACTCCTGGAGAAGTCTAGACTTGCTGATAATCAACCAATGGGACCTACAGAGTGGAGTATTATAGTAAATGTGTTACGGTATTATATAACATATGTAGTTCTACAGTATTATATAGTAATTATAGTACATAGTATTATAATAAACATGATACATTTGCATACATCTGGATGAAGTCAAAGGACATTAGGATCATACCATATATAGATGAACCATTTGTTTAACCTTTAACCTTTAACCTTTACCTATTATCTAATAGCTATTTCTATTTTTTCCCCTGTCATCACAAATTAATTAATTGTATATAAATTTATGTCCATATCTCTGATTATTTGCTTAGGGTAAGTTCCTGGAAGTAGAATTGAGTCCAAGAATATAAATAATTTTGTGGGTATTGATATCCACTGCCAAGTTGCTTTATAGGAAAGGCATACTAATTTATACTCTAACTGTAGTGTATGGTAGTTCTTTTCTCAATGATCACATTATGAGCATTGAGTGTTATTGCTAAAATGAGAATCTTAGCATAGGTGAAAAATGGGTATATTTTGAGTTTTTCATATGCTTTTTATTCTATTAATGTGATGTATTATATTAATAAAATTCCTTTTATTGGACTCCTTAGGTAAACCCTGTTTGGTGGTGGAAGAAATCTTTTTATAAAGAACAACTTGATTTCCTTTTATAAAAGAAATATGTTCAGGAGACAGGAAAATACAGGCAAGTGGAAAGGAGAAAATAAAGAAGAGAATATAGAAAATATCTGTAATCCTATGTCCTGGAGATAACCACTATTGAAGCATAGGTGCACTTAGGTTAAGTCTTTTTGTTAAATGAATACATTTCAGTAGTTTCAAACCTGCAGCACATCAGAATCACCTGTGGTTCTTTAAAAAAATACGGATGACCAGACCTCATTTCTGGAGATTCATATTCAATAGGCCCTTCCTTAAAACACTTTCTTCCATTGTCTTTAATGGTGTGGCACTCAACAAGATTTAGGGTTTTGTTTAATTACTCCCCTGCCTGGGCCATCTCATCTACTGTCAAAGCTTTGATGACCCATTGAAAAGTCAGTGAGTCCTACTCTTAGCCAGATGGTTATACTAAGCATAAGAACCCTAGATCCCAGCAAGTTTTCCTTGGCTCTACTTGGGTGTGCCACAGGTCCTCTTGGCAAAAACCAACCACTTTTTCAGCATTCACAATTGTATAGCCATCCACCATCATACTCATCCCAACTCACAGATCTAGGCAGACTCAAAGATGACCCCCAATGATCCCTTCTTCCTTGGTATTCAGGTTCTTGTGTAATCCCTGGAACCCCCTCTCCTTCTGTGTGGACTGGCCTGTTAACTTGCTTCTAACCACAAGATTGGATGCCAAGTCCCTTAATAGGTTATATAAGATTGTGACTTCTGTCTTGCTAGTAAACTCTCTCCCTTGCTGGCCTCAGGGAAACAAGCTGCCATGTGGTAGAGACCCAAGTAACTGAGTCTTGCCAATATCCACATGAGCAGTGAAGCAGATCCTTCCCCAATTGAGCTTTCAGATGACACCCTAGCCATGGCCGGCACTTTGATTGCAATTTTTGGAGAGACCATGAAGCACAGGATCCAGCTAAGCCATGCCTGAATTCCTGACCCATAGTAACTGTGAGGTGAAAATTATATTTGTGCTAAGTTGGTTGTAATTTGTTGTGCAGCAATAGATAACTAATGTACAACCCCCAAATCCTATTGTTTCAGTCTCTTCGGTATCTCAAATCGGACGTATTTTCCCATGTCCACAACCAGCCATTTAGGTCAGGGATAACCACGAATTCCCTAAATTTTTACATCTGCCTTCTAACCTGCCACCCTGCCACTAGTCTTGTAGCTTCTTCCCCCACAATTTCCTCTTTGCAGAACCATCTTTGTAAAATTAAAATTGGATTATATTCTACTGCTTAAAACCCTTCAGCAGTCCTACATGATTTTTGGGTTAAAATCCAGGGTTTTAAACATGACTCATAAGATTCTCCATGACCTGGCTCCCTACAGGCCTCTCTAGAAAGCTTGAAAGCTCTAAATGCCTCATGCGCTCTTGGTCCTTTGCCTTGACCCTCACTTCTCCCTCTGCATGAAGTCCTCTCTTATGTACTTCTCCACCTGCCCCAACTCTAAACCTCTCACCTGCTACAACTCATTCTTTACAGACAAATTATTTCTTCTAGCAAGCCATTCCAAAATGCCCAAGTCTGAGCTGCATGCCTCTGTGGCTGATCTGATATCTTGCTGTACTTCACCTATTATAACACATGTCACCATTATATATTTATTTATCTCATTTAGACTGTAAGCTATGAAGCACAAGGATCATGCCTATTTCATTTATTACTTGGTTGATACTCAATAAAATATTTGTTGAATGAATGAATAAATAAATACTAGTAGAGGATTTTTTTCTCTGGGTTTGAGGAAATCTCTGAAGCAGAGACTAGTTTCCTATATGCACCTTCTCTTGGTCAAGCTGTGGCTTGGTACTTGCATCCAATATCCAGCTTCTTTCTGCCATACAGCCCACCACCACAGCCCCACCACCATGCTAGCTTTCTGTTTTAGGTGGCTGCTGTGTGGATCCTGGGGCCACATTCTTTCCAAAGTTAATGATCATTGGGGACAAAATAGAGTGCAAGTGATCTCCAGTTACCCTAAGTCCAGCCCAAGCCTCCAGCTTAGGCATGTCAAAAAGGTTCTACCAGGGCCTCCTTCACTTGTATCCTGGATTTGTTCCTCTTACTTAGGCTGGGGCCATGTGAATTGAACACTTTCGGGACCTTCTTTCAATCTAGTTTATCTTCAGTGGATGAGAAGTTTTTGCAATTTACAGTTATTTAAGCTTAACTCTTTAACTCATGTGCAGTGTTCACCACAATCCTTACATCATGTATGTCTGTTTTCTAGGACCCTATTTGTGTTTAATCTTTGTTCATGGGAATGCAGCTTTAAGTATATTTTTAGAGTCCTTTTATTTCTGAGAATGTCTTTATATTGGCTTCCTACATGAGAAACAACTTGGTGAAGTTTTTTAGATGGTAACTTCTTCCTTCAAGCCCAGTAGCTGTTGATGTGTGGTCCGCTAGCCTTCACTATGAAGAGGAGAAGTCTGAGTCCAACCTGATTTTTCTTCCTTTGTGGATAAAGGTTTTTTTCTGACCTGGAGTCTAATATGATTCTTTTTATATCCTTATGTATTAGTCAGCCAAAGGGGTGCTAATGTGAAATACCAAAAATGGGTTGGTCTTTACAAAGGGTATTTATTAGGGGCAGAAGTCCACAGATACCAGGCCATAAAGCGTTATGTTTCTTCTCTCACCACAGTCCATTGCCATGTGTTAGAGCAAGACAGCTGCTGGCGTTTGCCAGGGTTCAGGCTTCTGGGGTTCCTCTTTTCCTGGGGCTGCATTTCTCTCCAGGCTTAGCTCCTGGTTCCTCCATAAGCTCAGCTGTAGACAATCAGGCAATCGGCTTGCTTCTCTTCTCCTGGGGCCTTCTTTCCAACATCAAGACTGCTGCTTCTCTGTTCTTGCCTTGCCTTTTATATTTGATTCCCCACCCACCAAGGGGTGGGGCTCAACGCCCTACTGACGTGGCCCAGTCAACGCCCTAACCATAACTTAATCATGCCCAGATTAACAGATCAGTTTACAAGCATGATCCAATTATATTTTTGGAATTAATAATTACATCAAACTCCCCAACTGTAACACCTTATAATCCAATTTTTTATTAGCATGTAATATTAGTTCTTAAATTTGTCTAGACTATAGTAAGCTCTTTTGAATTGCATCTCCAAGGCATTTTTTTCTACCTTTGAAAAGTAATTTTTAATCATTTCTGGTTGTTGCTTCTGTCCTTTTGTATGGGTTTCTTTTTCAGAAATTCTTATAATTCTTATATGAGATCTCCGTGTCAGTTGTGAATGTTGTTTTATCTATGAGGGCTACTTTTGAGCAGAGAAAAATTCTTCACAGTTATTCAGGGTTTTACATTAGCATTCACTTTATTAAAGGCACAATTTTTTAAAAATTAATTTTTCTCAAGACTTTAAGTTGCCCTTACACACTTTTTTTGATTTATGAACCTTGAAAATTTTAACTATTGCTTTTAAGGGAGACTTTGAATAATATTTGATCAAGTCAAGTTGAACACATTCAAATCCCAAGCAGGTCCCTTTACAACTTGGTTAATAAAATACCCTTAAGTATTTTCGCTCCATTTATAAATTTAATACATTTGGTTTACTTTTTAAGCATTTCAAATGCTTGCCCTAACAGCCAAACTTTAACAACTCTAGAAATCTAATAAACTAAACCTAAATAATGAATTTCATGTTCTCCTAACCATTCCAATACTACTGAAACTTGATTAAATTCTTTAAATATTTCCACTTAAAGTTAAAAGTCTAAAATACGTTACTCAATTATACCTTTTAAATTGTAATCCCAAGACTAATCTGTCATTTTCACTGATATGCCATACACTTTCCCCGCCCTGAGAAGGCTCCCTCATCTGTTTGCTCATTGTTTTTGTTTTCACTCATTGTTTGCTTGTTGTTTTTGCTCGTTTTCTCCTCATTGTCTTTTGTTCCTGTCCCTTTCCCTCCCCTCCCCTCCCCTCGTCTCCCCTCCCCTCCCCTCCCCATACTGGGGGATTGAACCAGGACCTTGTACACGGAAGCAGGTGCTCAACCACTGAGCTATATCCATTCCCCTAGAATTTCTTTTGATACCTCTAAGTAACAGATTTTCAGGAATGTGCTCTTCCTCTTAGATCCTGGATGCTTTCCTTTTTTCTTTATCTATAGTTCTTTTTCAAAGGCTCGTGGGAAAGGGAGGAATTCTTCCAACAGTATTTAGCAATAATTCTTGAAAACCTCTATGAAATAGGTTTAATATCCCAAATGACTTACATCTTGGATTTCTCCTTTTTATCTGAAAGATAGTTTTCAAAATTGTATTTCTAAATAACCAAATTGAGTATTATTTCCTTTGGGGGCAGAATCATGTATGTGACTTAAAAATTGAAATATAAAACACTTAGCTCCTCTACTTTTTATCAGAGACTAGAATAAAGAATACAACATTTTATTTTGTAATTGCTTCAAATAACAGGAAGAAAGTTGGCCAGAATGAGAGGGTGGGGAGGAAAGGATTCACATAGATAAATCTTAAAAATCCCGTCAGAAAAATTCTACTGATTTTCCCTGGTGGACTACAGAGTCTAAATTCCTATTCCTGCCATTCAAAGTCACCTACAATTTGGATCTCACCTGTTTTTGCAAACTTATCTCTTACCACTTCCCTATTCTAACCTGGAACTAAAGACAAAACAGTCCACTGGTTTGAACTTGGCAGCAAACTTTGTGCTCTCCCACCCTATGACTCTGCTTACAATATCCCCCAGCCCAGAATGTTCTTCCTCCTACCAGAGTCTGCTCATCCTCCAAGGGCCAACTCTGATGCTGCCTCTTTCGATCCCAGGAACTACAGTGATCTCTATATCCTCTGAAACTCTGCAACATTTATGGTCTGAATCTCTACATTGTCTTGACATAGCCCTTGAGTGAAGCTTCTTGGTTCTTGTCTTATCTTTTCATCTTGATTGCACTTTCCAGTCTGACAAGTTCTCCATATGGTACTTAATATTTGTCCTAAGGTCCAGCAGATTGACTTGCACAGAGTGGGGTTGCAGTGATTAAGTCATTTGATTGAGTTATAGCAAGAAATGAAAACTAAAAGAGAGGAAAAAAAAGAGATGGGGCAGACGGAGAAAAGAGAGATGACAGAAGAAAAAAGGAAAAGGCAGGCAGATGGGGAATAATGAGACAGAGAGACATCACTTTCTTTAATTCAGAGAGATACACATTTATTTTCATTGAAATGCTTGTTAGCATGCCAGGGCCTTCAAGCACTGGGGAAAGGGGCTTGTCTGCTTTTATTTACAAATTTTTAAGTTTTTATTTGAAATAAACATTTATCTTCCCATGAAATGCTGCTGATTTCATATTGTGTCAAAGAATGTGTTTGGGGTTTTAAAAGGCGTTTTGGAAACTCTAGGGCATCTATCAATTTTCCAGTTATTCCGGTGAGTCTCCTTGACATTCACATTCTATCATTTTTGCCTAATCTTTGTTATTTGAGAGATTAGGGCTGTCTCATTTCACAATACTTGAATGATTATATTTGATACCAGCATTTATTTACTATGTGTACATTGTTTTCAAATAGAATCTATCATTTTTTCAAATCCAATCATTTTCCTCTTTGTTCTAATTGTTTCTTGGTGAAGATTTTGTGTAGAAGGAAGCAAAAGTAAGAGTGAAAAAACTCATGGGGAAGAAATGAGTTGCTCCGAGATTGCAGCTCTTAAGCTGTTCTTGTTAAACGTCCAGAGACTCAGTTCTGAGCTCACTCATCTCGAATGCCCACTGCAGTAACTTAGGTTGTGGGTTGCTGTGTTGTTGCCAGTTCAACACCAACTCATAAGAGCCTTTCTTGGGCCAATTGAAACAAAGCCTAAATGTGATTTCTAGACCATTTTCTACTTTTGCTCACTCAAGGTTCTGGTTAGTTAGAGGTTTAATTTAAACATCCTGAATCCTTCATGGTGCATGCCCTTGCAGAAATAGGGTTGATTTGCTTGGCAGAGCTTCTTGAATTTACATCATTCCTTAGTGGGAATGAGATTCTGAACTTTTCATCGGTGTCCAGTACATGGTAGCAAATATTACGGTGGTCAATTCTGGAAATTGGCTTAAGCCCATTTCCCCCCCCTCACTACCCTCAGAGGGCATTTCTAGTAGAGACGGAGGTGTATCTGAAAGTTTTAGGGGAGCCATTGGGAATGGTGTATTGCAAAAGAAGCTTCCAATGTTAAATTCAGTTCAGAATTAAAGATCTCCTGCATTTACTGATAATTACGGCATTAGAAAACCATATTAGAAGTTGAGAATATAATCATAGAGATGGAGAGTGGGAAGAGAGGAACGGTATTTCAGGTAGAGGGATTAGCATATGCAAAGGCCTAGAATCAAGAGAGAACTTGGTTCTGGAAAGTGTGTGTAGGTAGAAACTCATATGTGAATAGGGGGAGTGGAGAGAAATGAGGAAGAGAGGTAAGCTTAGGGTCTCATTTGCCAGGATAATAAGTTTGAACTTTGAGCTTCAAAGAATAAAGGAGAGCTGGCTCCATGACATGGGAATAACAATAGTGTGTCCCTGAGGATTCATTCTGGTTAGCATAACCAGCATTTAGAAGGCGGTTAAGTCAGGTGTGCTGCTAGCCTGTTCAGAAACTCTGTGTGCATTAGAATTAGGTCCCAGTTGGACAGTCTTAGAGTTATCTATCACAGCATAACAAGTCACCCCCAAGCTTAGTGGCATCAAACTACCATTTTTTTTTTTTTATACTCATGGACTCTGTGGGTCAGCGATTCAGACAGGGCACAGCAAGGATGGCTTATTTTTGCTCCAAAATGTGTCGGGCCTCAGGTAGAGAGACTAGAAGGTTAGAAATGACTCACCAGTTGAGTGTCATCTGAAAGTGTCTTCATGTGCACGTTTGGTGGATGACACGAATGGTTGGTGAGCTGGGATTGTTGATCGGAACATCTGCATGTGGTTTCTCCACATTGCCTGGGCTTCCTCACAGCATGGCAGCTGGGTTCTCAGAGCAAATGTCCCAGGGGGCAGGAAGGGGAAGCTGTGGGTGTGCTACTTCTGCTGTCTTCTTTTGATCAGGCAGTAAAAGGCTCAGTGTCAAAGGGGATGGATATAGTCCTCACATCGCGACGGGAGGAGGATCAAAGAATTTGGGGACCATTTTTCAAATCACTACATACTAATTGGAAAAGATGCCCCCTCTAGGCAGACACATCCCTTCATGCAAGTAAAGGGGTGCACCTTTCTCCAAACACCTGGGTATCAAGCTTAACATAGCACCACACCAGGGGACACAGGTTGGATTCAGCCCCACTCAGCTCCTTCATTGGGAGCCTTTGTGCAGGTCAGAACCTGCACAACCAGACACTGAAGCAATGGGCTCAGTAAATCCTAGGTGCTCACTTCCTCTCTACTATTTCTCAAAACCAAAAGGGAAACTACCTTTCTCCATGCAGCTAATGGCTTTGCTCCCTACATTTACATTCCCCTGTGACTGACTTCATTTAATTAAAATTATGTTTTCTCATGTGGCCTGTCATGGCCCTGGGCCTTTCTTGAGTGGCCTTTTAAAAAAGGACTTCACATGTATCTGTCACTGAATATTCTTTCTTGTCTTTTTAATTTCCTCCCATCTCTTCTTGCAACATACTGCAAATAATATGCATAATAGGTACTGTTTCTAAAAGACCCAGTTTTAATGATTTGTATTTTCTGTTTTGATTCTTTTTGGCAAAAGTTTTAAAAATGCTAACCTACTAGTCCTCTTTTCTCTTGAAAACTTCCAAGTTTTAAATGCTTATTAAGTGGGAAAAGTTTTTTTTTAATTTTAATTTAATCACACATTATAATATGTTTCAACCTTTCCCTGGCTCTTTTCTGAAGCAATTGGCATTAGAAGAAAATGTGCAAGGAAATGAGTTAAAAGTACCATGTACTGGTGAGAAATGGTTGCTGAGGTGAAATTAACTGAGCTGTAAATAGTGAAGAATAGGAAAATGGACTTGGATAGCATGTTCATTGATCCCACTTGGAGGAAATGGGATGGTGATGAAGAGACTTTGGGGCAGAACAACATCTCATATCAGCCACCAGCTGAACCAGTTAGCCAAGGACAACTAAGGTCATTGTGCAGACCTATGTGAAAGTAAGGGGAGTAGTGTTGTGAGCATCACTGGGGAAGAGAGAACGTTCATATAAATGGTAAATTTGCAAATAACATACACTGAGAGGTTGATTAACAGTATTACATTCTATAGTCTATTCTTGGATTTATTTCCTGATTGTAAGTCATTCAAGGGATGGAATTGTGTCAGCTACTTATTTTGCATATTTCAGTATCCAGACAATGCCTAGCCTGTATTAAGACTATTAAAATACAGAGAAAAAGTGAATAGTGATTTCTACCCGTGGCCTTTGGAGCATAAATGTTTGCTTTTATTCTCCTGTGGGTCTGAGTCTACTTCTCTTCCCTTTCCAGATTAGATGATCTTGATATATGTGGTGGGAGGAGGTTAAGAAAAGGAAAAATGACTTTAGGAGTCAAAGGTATAAAAACTGACTTCAGTTTGAGAATCATCTGACTATTGATATTCTAAAAGAGTGAAAGTATATTGGATGTTGGAAACTTCTAAATAAATACATTTTGATCATTATATATTAATAGCAAGGGACTATTTTTAAAGCAAATGGAAATTTTGTGGCAATAACATTTCATGTTCCCAAATGCTGACTTTTGGAAAATCTCAGGTGAAATCAGAAAGACCTAGTTTTTTAAGTGGGCACACTGGGATTCAAACTAAGCCTTCTACTTTAGTGAGCCCTACGGCCAAATTTCAGTTTCCTCTGGGTACTCACTTGCTTTACAACCTGCTTGCTATTCCCCTTAGCAAGAGAAGGGAGAAGATGGAGGTGATCAGAGCCTGAGGTTGCCAGAGAGATGGCAGTTGACGCTGGAAGAATTCTTCTTTGTCTGACCGTGCTCGCCTCATGCTTGCGGAAGGGACAAGGAGATTCTGTTGTTTAAAACGTCCTCCCAGGTGGATTTCAGAACATGGCCTCTCTTCTTTTAAACCACTTTTGAGAATAGGATACACTATTAGATTATTGGGCCACTAGATGACTCTTTTCAAATGCACCCATTTTTTACCATTGCACACTGTTTTTTTTTAAGCCACTTTAAGAAACATGAAAAAGACTGATTTGTGAAACTCTTCTCTACTCTTCAATCTCATGCACCATTTTCAACATGGATTAAAAGCACTTTTAAAAATGCATATGTGTATTTAACATGTATATATTTTTATATTATTCTTTTTAAAAATTTTATTTTGAAATAATTTCAAACTTACACCCACCAATTTTAATATTTTGCCATCATTGCCATATTATTCTATCTACTGCCTGCCGGCCTCTCTCCCTCGCTCTTTCTTTCTTCCCTTCTTTCTTCATCTATTTATCATTTTCTGAACATTTGCAAGCAGATTGCACACATCATACTTCTTGAATACATAATACTACCATGTAGATTTCCTTTGACTATGGATTTTTATTTATGTAATTACCTTAAGTACAGTTATCAGGTTCAAGAAATTTAACATTGATATGAAACTTATGCTCTATATTCCAATTTTTCTTATGTCTCAATAATGTCCTTTTGAGCCTTTTCTCCCCCATTCTTAGACCCCATCTAGTATCATTTATTGCATTTCTCTTTCTCTTTTTTTAAATTATGAAAACACATATACAACATAAATCTTCCCATCCCAACCTCTCCCAACCATACCATTCAATGGGATTAATCACATTCACAATTTTGCCGTACCCTTACCACCATCCATTACTAGAACTTTCTCATTATCCCAAACAGAACCATTTGCTTATTTTGCCTGAACTATCCATTGTCCCTTTCCCCAACTGCTAGTAACCTGTACTCTATTTTCTGTCTCTATGAATTTGTATATTCTCAAATATTTTCTTTGTGGTTACGATGGGGTTTAAATTTAACGTCCTAATTCTATGGCATTCTCATTTGCTTTTTTGACACCAACTTAACTTCAGTAGTATACATGCACTATATTCCTCTACCCATGGGTCCCCTCATCTTTATGTAGTTCTTGTCACAAATTACATGTTTATAATCATGAGTCCAAAGACATTGACTTATCATTTTGTGCATTTGCATTTTAGATACTGTAAGAAGTAAAAAGTAGAGTTACAAAGCAAAATTTCAATAGTACTGGTATTTATATTTACCCATGTCATTATCTTTACTGGGGATCTTTATTTCTTCATGTGGCTTAGGTTGATTGTCTAGTGTGCTTTCCTTTCAACCTGCAGAACTCCCTTTAGCATTTCTTGTAGGGCCAGTCAACTGGTGACAAAGTCCTCAGCTTTGGTTTATCTGGGGATGTTTAATCTCTCCTTCATGTTTTGAAAGACAGTTTTACCAGATATAGAATCTTGACAGGTAATTTTCTGTTTTTAGCTCTTTAGCTATGTCTTTCCACAGTTGTCTTCTTTTTTTCAATTAAAAAAAAAATCAAGCTTTTTTCAACTTCAAAAAATGAAATAGCAGATAAAAGGCAGCTCAACAAATTATGGAAACATTACTTTTAAAAATCCTGTACAGGCACATTTATCTTATTTAATCTGAAAAACAAACTCAATTGTTTTTCCAGTGGTACACAAGATAAATAAATGAGCACAGATTGGTTAAATGACATGACCAAGTTCTTCTTGTTAATGAAGGAAATGAATGAAGAAATGCTCATATTCACATCTCATAAAACTATGTCCCATATTCTTTTTTTTGGTACCTTTAATATTTATATAGTACCTTCTTTGCCTTTGCTACAAAAATATTACAATATTATTGTTTACTATATTCTGTAAGTTACATTAGTAACTATCTTCTTGCCTCCATGGTTTCTGATGAAAAATCAGCACTTAATCTTATTGAGGCTTCTTTGAATGTGACACATGGTTTCTCTCTTGTGGCTTTCAGAATTCTCTATCTTCAGCATTCAACAGTTTGATTATAACATGGCATGGTATGTATCTATATGCATTTATCCTGTTTAGAGTTTGTTGAGCATCTTGGATGTGTATACTCATGTCTTTCATTAAATTTAGAAAATTTTCATGCATTATTTCTTTGAGTATTCCCTCTGCACCTTTCTCTCTTTCTTCCCCATCTGGGATTCCCACAATACATATATTGATATGCCTGATAGTGTCCCACAGGTTCCTCAGACTTCATTCTTCATTCTTTCTGAATGATTTCACTTGTCTTATCTTCAAGTTCACTGATTCTTCTTTCTGCCAACTCTAATCTGCTGTTGAACACCTTAGGGAATTTTTTATTTCCCTAATAAAAACTTTCCTTTTTATAATATTCATTTCTTTATTGATAATCTCTTTGTGTTCATCTGTCATTTTCCTGATTTCCTGTAGTTCTTTGTCCATGTTTTCCTTTAGCTCTTTTAGCATGAGGACCATTTTTAAAGGCTTTGGAATGTCCCAGGTCTGATATTCATTGGTAGTTTCTAATGCTTTAATCTTCTCCTTTGCCTGGGCTGTCACTTCCTGTTCATTTGTATGCTTTGTAACCTTTTGTTGAAACCTGGGCAATTTGATATTTTAATATGTCATCTCTGGAATTTAGACTCTGAGGCATCTGTTCCTTATGCTTGTGTCCAGCTGGTGTTATGATAGAGCTTTCCTTGAATGCCAGGAGCCTGAAAAATAATAATTAAAAAAAAAAAAAAAAGAAGAAGAAGAAAGAAAAAAAGAAAACATCTTTCCTAGCCTTTGCAAATTGACCTGTGTGAGTGCTCTCCTTCACTGTTTATCCATACAAAGAATTTAGAGAATAGCACAGTCCAAAGAATAAGGCCTGGTCTTTTCTGAACATGTGTTTTGTCTTGGGCATGTGTGTTTGGCTCTAGGAATTCCCGTTTCCTCATGGTCCTGGCATTGCACTGTAGATCCTAAAGCCAACAAAACCTTGCACCAAGCAGCTACTTGACTGCTCTCCCATAGCGTTCTGTGGGAAAGTTCCATGAACCACCTTCCATATACAGGGCAAGTTCTGGGACAGCAAATCCCTCAGGCCATCACCAGACAGATTGAGCCAGACATATATGCTCCAGTATGTCCACAAGGGTTACTCTGCTCTCTTTGAACCAGGACCAGGGATCTTCAGTGGGAGGATGGGCTGGCTCTGTGCCAAGGGTAGAAGAGACAAGCCAGGGCAACAGGAGATCCTACTGTTTTTAAGTAGCCTTTTTCTTGATTCAGTGCAAGAAGCCCTTTAACTGTTTTCTGAAACTTTGAGAAATATGTTTCTGCCAGTTCTTGTTGGTTGGTCAAAGCTTCTGTGTGAGGACAGAGCCCTGATATGGTATGGGTGGAGATGTAAAAGCACTTTTGAGGGGTAAATTATTAGTATAGTAGCTTATTTCACATATTCTAAACACCATTGTTTTATATATATTAAAGAAAGAAAAAAAAAAACAAAACCCTACCAGTTAATTGTGAGCTGCCAGATGCCAGGAATTGTAAGTTGCTTTCTGATTTCAGAGATACTAAAAGATAAAAAGTGTGTCTTAGAACCAATGAAATATAGTTTATATTGGCTATATTGCCACTATTATATAAAATGTATATTATATAATCCATATTTATCTCTATGATTATATAATTTTATGAAAGCCTGCATATAAACATATACATATATACACATTTACATAAAATGTAAAATTTTAGGGGTATCATCTTTGTTTTAAAATAATGTGTGTTTTTAAATATGAATTTATTGACACTTAGATTTTCTCACTTAAAATACCTTGTGAAAACCTCTTTTATCAACTGGTGTGTCTCTAATTCTTTTTTTTTTAATGGCTGTATAATGTTCCATCATGTCTTCAGTTAATGAACATTAGCTTTACTTCCATTTTTTTTGTTGGCTTTTACAAACAGTGATACAGTAAACATCCTTGTATACTATGTTCTTATGTATTGAGGCTTATATTTCTTAGGCTGCATTCCCAGGAGATAGATTTTTTGGATCAAAGAATATGTGTATTTTTATTTTTAATGGATGTGGACAATGTGCTTTCCCAAAAGGCTGTTGTACTTCACATTTTTTGTTAAACCCATTTATACCCTTGTACAAATTTTTATCCTTTTTAAGAAAGGTGAAATTGACATCTTTTTGAAGCTCTACATCAACAATAGTAATTATTACTCTTTCCTACATTTGCCAATCTAATGGGTATCAAAGATATCTCATTTTTATTTTAATTTGCCTTTGCTGCACCACTAGTGAAATTTGATATCTTTGAATATTTTTTGGCCAGTTATATCATCTCTCTGTGAGTTTTCTCCTTCTATTGTCTTCCTATTCCCCTACGAGGGCGGGGGGGGGGGCGGAGTTTGTCTGCTTTTTATAAGAGTGTTTTATGATACATCATATATTAACCCTGGTTTTACTAAGTTTTGCAATATTTTTTTCCAAACCATTGTTTTGCTTAGGTTAAATTTTGCCATCAAAAGTATCTAGTTTTTACCCAGTCAGATATGTCTGTCTTATCTTTGATGGTATCTGTGTGGGGTGGGTTGAACTGCATACCCCAACAAATGCATGTTCCTAACTTTAATCTGAGTCCCCATGAGCCCATTGTAAATAGGACCTTTGGAAGGTGTTATTTTCAGTTAAGGTGTGGCCAGCTGAATCAGGGTGGGCCTTAATCTGGATTACTGGAGGTCTTATAAAGAGAAAGCCGCAGGAAGAAGCCAGAAGCCAGAAGTTAGCAGAACCTGCAAGAGCATGGAGAAATGAGAGGACATCGCCATTGCCATGTGACATGAGGCAGAGATCCAAGCCAAGGAATCCCAAGGATTGTGGCAAGTCAGCACTAGATTGCTACCAACCCTGGGAGGAAGCAAGCCTTGCAGCCTTCAAAACTGAGACAATAAATTCCCTTTGCTCAGACCAACTCATTGTGTGGTATTTGTCATAACGGCATGAAAAACTAAGCAGTGAGTTTGGATTAGGAATCTCCTGCTCTTCAATTATATACATAGCCTCCTATGATTGAAATAGTTTTGTTTAATATTTTTATGTTTATGTGTTTAATGTATCCGGGATTTGCTTTGGTATATGGTGTAAAATGTTAATCCAAATGACTTTCTTCCAGATGGGTACCTAGGATAAATTGAGTAATCCATTTTCACTGAATGAAATGAAATGCTATTCTTATTATGTAAGAAATACTCATATACTGGCACCCGATTCTTGATTTTCTAATATATTCCAGTGATCTAATTTTCTATTTCTAAGTCAATACTATATTCTTCTATAGTATGTTCTGATATATGGTAAACAAGTCTCTCTTCTTTTATTTTTCTATTTCATCCATTTACTCACTATTCTTAGGTATTTATCCTTTCATGTAAAATATAAGATCATTATAGCCAAAATTTTAAAAATATCATACTAGAACTCTGTTTTAGTTTGCTAAAAGCTGTTGGGAGCAATATACAAGAAATGGGTTGGCTTTTATAGTGGGAATTTATTAGGTTAAAAGCTTACAGTTCTGAGGCCATGGAAGTGTCAAAATCAAGGCATCATCAGGAGACGTTGTCCCACCAAGTTGCAGCTGTGGGTGATCAGGCACATGACAGGTCTCTGCTTTCTCCTCCAGGCCTGCTTTCTCCCCAAGTTCAGCTGTGGGAACTCAGGCATATGGCTCATCTCTCCCCTTTCCTCCAGGCCTCGTCTCTTTCAGCATCTCAGGGGCCTCTTTCCATGCCTCTGTGCTCTCCTGATTCCATCCTCCAGCCTCCAGGACGTCTCTCTCTCAGCCTGTTGGGATTCCTCTGTCTCTGCTGCTTTTTAGTGAATGTCTAAGGCTTTTATCCCTCCTTTTATCAAGGACTCTAATTAAAGGATTAAGACCCTCCCTGGGTCATGCCCTACTGAAGTGATCTAATCACAAGTTCCCATCTACAATAGGTTTACATGTACAAGAATGGATTAGCTCTAAGGACATGATCTTCTGGGGTCCACCCATCTTGAAATTGCCACAAACTCTAATTGAAATTTCATTAAGAATTATAAAGATTTTATAGATAGATATAGATGTGGAAATAGACACTTTTGTGCTATTAAAACTTCCTATCCATTAACATGAACCAGTTTTGAAGTGAGGTTGTACTAGAGTTTCCTTTATCCACCATCTTATCAAGATTTAGTACTACAGTAAAGCAGGATTTAATTCCTGAGATTTCCTTCATTTTCTATGGCCTGGAATAGTTTAAATAACACTAGGATTATCTGTTCATCAGAACATTTTCAGTTGTGTTGCTGTTTTGATTATGTCAGTGATGTGAGATGCTAATGTTATTTTGTTCCCAGGAGCTAAGAATGGGTTAATGTTTGGCAATGGACAAGACAGTTCTGTACAGCAAATTATTATTCCATCAAAAATACCAGTAGTGCCCCCATTGAAAAGCATTGGGTTTGAAAAACTCATCTGAGAACCCATAGCTCTGGAAGCTTTTTTCTAATGGCATATTTTTTTTTCACCTTTCCATCCTTCTGCATTAATGGATCTCTTTCTTTTATATTTAAAAATATGTTCCCATAGATTTTGGTATGAAATATTCTTTTTTTCATTAATTTAAAAATAGCTTATTTCACCTTTTATTTCCTCTTTTGCTCAAAAATTTTCCTAAAATGTGTATCTTAAATTCCTAGTCTTTATACTGTTTTGGGGAAATCTTTTTATTATTTATTTCTAATTATATCATTTTATAGTCAGAGAATATAGCATGCTTATTTTTTATAATAAAGGTTTTCTTTGTGGTTAAGTGTATTATTTTATAGATGATCCATGGGTCATCCTTCTCTCTCCAAATACACATGCAGACTTATTTTCTGTTTGAGAATTTAAAGGTTCACAATAAATCTATTAGTTTATTAATTGCATTATTCAATTTCTCTCTGGCCTTATTTTTTTGTGAACTGGATCTGGAATTGTGTAATGGTCAAAAATGTGTATTAATATCTCAAACTACAATTATATTTTATAAAAGTCTTGCAGTCCTAATTTTTGCTTTCTATATTTAGCAAGAATCTTCTATACAATTCTAATTTTTATGGCTTCTTCTTAATCTGTGCCTTTTATCAAAACTTGATGGCCCTCCTTTTCCTATTTAAGGATTTTATTTATTTATTATTTTTTTTTTAAAGATTTATTTATTTATTTATCCCCCCCTTGCTGCTTGTGTTGCTGTGTCCATTCGCTGTGTGTTTTCTCTGTGTCTGCTTATCTCCCCCTTGCTGTGAGGTCCCGCTGCATCAGCCCACCGCGCCGCGCGGGCTGGCCTGCCCTCTCAAGGAGGCCCCAGGAAGCGAACCTGGGACCTCACACATGGTAAACAGGGGCTCTATCTATCGATTGAGCCACACCCACTTCCTGTTGTGAGGTCTTGCTGCATCAGCCCACCGGGCCGCGCGGGCCGGCCTGCCCTCACAAGGAGGCCCCGGGAAGCGAACCCGGGGCCTCCCATGTGGTAAACGGGAGCTCTATCGATTGAGCCACACCCGCTTCCAATATTTAAGGATTTTAATGTTAAATTACATCTTGTCTAATATAAATATTTTCTTTGCCTTTGTCCTTGTCCATACATTTGTTTTCAACTTTTAAAAATCATGTTGTTGTATAATTGTTCTTTTAAAATGCATAGTCCAAATTTTTCTCTTTTAGTCTAATTCCATGCAGGGAGAGAATTCAGTCCATTCACTGTCAGTGTAATGTCTTGATTTTATTCTGTCATCTTACTTTATGATTTTTTTGCTGCTCACCTTTCTCCTTATCCTAATTTTAATTGTCTTGATTATGTAGCTATTCATTCCATTCTTCCTCTTGTTTATTTGGAAGTTCTATTGCACTATTTCAGTCCATTAATTGTTACTTTTTCTGTAATAAGATGACATATATTTTCCTAGTATCATTTTAAAAATAAGATACTAGTTATTTTCTTACCAAGAGACACTGTTTCCTTCCATTTACCCTCCACCCCCAAAATGTGAGACCTTTAGAACATCATGATTTAACCCCTTCTTACCTTCTATTCTACCTCTCCCCTTTCAAGATTCTATAGTCCTTACCTTTCGATGGTCCACATGTTATTTCGTCATCCTCTAGGGGTCTGGGGGTTACAGGTGAGAAATCTAATGCCTGTCTGATTCTTTTTCCTTTGTGATAACTTTTCTTTTTTTCTATCTGGAAGGTTGTTAAATTTTTTTTCTTTGTCTTTAGAATTCATGAATTTTATTAGCATAGTCTTAGGTTGCGTCTTTTCTCATCAATCCATGCTCAAAAATTGTCCGTTCACTCTACCGACTCAAGTCGTTCTTTGGTTCAGAGAAAAATTTATCTATTATTTGTTTAAATATTGCATCTCTGATATCTCTTCCTCTCTTATTCTACAAGACAAATACTAGGTTTCCTGGCTCTGTCCTCCAAATTTTTTTTCTTTTTCTCTTAGTATTTCTAACTTTTTTCCCCATCTCTTCATTATTTCTTTCTCCTTATATTCATTTTTCCTGTCTCTTTATACTTTAGCTTTGTGTTTTGAGATGTTTCCTACACTTGATTTTCCAGGCCACTGATTTGGATCTTAACAATGACCATCCACTTTTCAAATTCATCTGCTGAGAAATCAAGGTTTTTGTTTTGTTTTACTCCAAAAAATGCTTTCTATTCTTTAATTTTAACTATTGTTATTATTATGTACTTTTACATCTTCATTGCCATCTGTTTCCCCCAGCAATTCTGTATTTCTAGACATGTATTCTGTTGGCTCTGTATGATCTTACTCTCTCTGGCTTTATTATTTTTATGTTTGTTTATCTATATCAATTTATCTATCTTTCTATAGCTATATCTATCTATATCTATATCTATCTATCTATCTGTCTATCTATCTACCTATCTATCTTCTTCATCATCATCATCATCATCATCTATCATCTACCTATCTATTTTTTTGGTATCCTCATGGGGCTCAGATCTGGTTGTTGAAGCCCTGAAGTGGTAGCAGTTCAGGAAGTGATAGAAGCAACATGGTCTCTGCTTGTGTGTTGGTGGGTTAGCTATGGGGTAACCAAGAAGCCTCCTGCTCCTAGATTTTCTTGCAGTCTCTAGCACTGGGAACGGGGGACTGGACTCACTTAGTTGCTTTAAACTTCTCTACTCCTTCTTGTCCAAGGAGACCAGGCATACTCAAGGGGCCTAGGAAGTCACTGATTTCTGTGGGCCCAGTTTTTTCCAGCTTTCTGGAAATTGTAAACTCATGCTGGGCCTCTCATCTAACCCCAGGGGAGTAAACCTTAAAACATGTCCTTTGGGGACTCGGAGCAGAAGCCTCACTTCCACCTAGCAGCCATTGACCCAAGAGAAGCTGGAGTGGGAACCCAGCTGTAACCAAACCTAGCAAGGTGGCCTTATTTTCAGAATCCCTGGAGGCTTGTTTTAAAATGGTTACATGATAAATCAGCACAATCTTAGCAAAATCCATGGTTCTCTAACCTTTTAAATCAGGAGAAGTAATCAATCTAGGCTGGTTCTTTACCTTAATGCACATTGGCAATGAGAGCTTAAATGCCAAATGATGTCTTTTCTTTCACATGTGTGAAACTGAGGAACATTTATTGTAAAAGTTAAGCAGAGTGACAGCCTGCTTTGGTTGATGTGTAAGAGTTCTTGACTGGGCTGCTTTCCTTTCTTCCATAATAAGTAGTTAATAGAAATTCACTGACCTGCAGTGCAGACTTAATTTATCCTGTATATCAAGTTGACTTAACAGGAATGGAATGTGGTGGAACAATAGCTTCCCTCCCTCCCCACCTCTTGGTGATCCTCAGACAGTTCAACAGTTCCTCTGGAAAGAAAATCACATTTAACACCCTGTAGAACCTTTGTGCTTTTGAATAATTGGGCTATGTTTGAAAAAAAAAGTATTTAATCAATGCAATCATCTGTTTATTTGAAAAGCATTGGGTTGGGGGGTGTGGTATTTGTCTTTAAAATTCTCACTTGTAGGAAAGTCTGAAGTGGCTGAGTACACTATATAGTTTGCACATACAAAGGAAAACCCGAAAACCCCGAATTGCTGCTTTCTTTCATAGCATGTTCTCTATTTGGAAAATCCTTAATTAATTTTGTGTGAAAGCAGACGGTCAAAGGATTTAAAGAAGCAGAAAAACATCTTGAATTCCCTACTGCTTGCAAAGTGGGAGAATGAAAATGGTAAACTGATTAAAAGAAGTCATCTTGAAGTCTGCCATTATAATGAGATGTAAATAACAAGAGCAGCAAATCTGAATCATTTAAGAAAGTTTGCACAGGGTTTTTCCATTTGAAATGTATTTTTTCCCCCCAACTCTGTTCTCTTGAGACATCAGCCATTTAAAAGCATGATATTGGAACTAACCCAGCATCACTTTTAATTAGCACAGAAATGCTAATTATACTTTTTCTGTGTGATGCTTAATGCGAGCTGTCAGGACACTGTTTTTCACATCGGTGTTAGTGAGGTACACAAGATCACCAGAACCACTTAAAAATTATTATAAATTTTTAATAAAAATTATAAAATTATAAATTATAATTATTATAAATTATAATTAAAAATTACAAACTGATTATTATTTTTAAACTATAGGGATCTCCTAGAAGATGCACCAAAAATAATGGCATCTAAGTGAAAAGAGTGAAAAGAGTGGGCTGTCTATCCACTCTAGACACAAGCATATTTCATTTTGTCCAGTATTTGTGACCCATGCACATCAAATTTCTTATCATTAAATCATTTAAAATACCACATAAGGCTTAATTTTGGAAGAAAACGACTCTTTCATGAAAGAGTCTCTTCTGTAAAGCAAATAGCCACGCTCTTTCCATTTATAGCTTTAGAACTTTGCATTTTAGGTTTATCCTGAAGGAGGCCCTGTATTCTTGGCATGATTCTTTAAGATGATAGTTCTAGGAGCACATTGATATGTACTGTCCTTTAAGAGAATCTGTTGTCAAGTATAAATTTAATGAAGTTGATATTATTTACTGAAGTCAATTAGATGTAACCTTTCTCAGTCCTCAAACATATAACTCCTCAACCCTCAAAAACAAAACAAACACAATCAATAACAAAATCTAAACCTTGCATTTTACCAGTATTCATATCAGAATCAGGGTGAGAGTCTAAATGGCTTTTAAGGTCTAGATGTACCATGTAATTCCAGAATTTTACATTTTAAAAAGGCATTCATTTTTAATCAATTTTTAAAAAACAAATCAATTTTATTGATACATATTAGTAAAGGATAAATCCATTCAAAGTGTACAATCAATGGTATTCAGTATAATCACATAGTTATGCATTCATCACTTCAATCATTTTTGGAGCATTTTCATTATTCCAATAATAATAAAAAAACAAAAAATCAAACAAAACTCATCACCTCTCAATATCTGAGGCCCTGCCATACATAGCTGCTGCTTTTTCTTTCTTTCTAGTATATTTGTATTTATATTTTGTAAAAAGCAGTCTTAATATTTGCAATATCACCCATATTCATTTTTCACATGAGGTTTCACTATGTTATGCAGTCCCGTGTTACATTTTTGGCTTTCCTTCTAATGAGAAACATGACCATAGACTTACTCTTCCAACCCATTTCTATTCATTTCCAAAGATTTACAAATACCCTTTTTACCAATTCTGCACAGATTAACACTCAGCTTTCCTTTCTCTACCCTCCTTCTATTTTCTGGTGACCTATACTCTAATTACTAACTCCATGAGTTTACATAATATATTTAGTTTATAACAGCACAATCATACAGTATTTGTCCTTTTGTGTCTGGCTTGCCACACTCAACATAATGTCCTCCAGGTTCATCCATGTTGTCATATGCTTCACGACTTCATTTCTTCTTACTGCTACATAATATTCCATCGTGCTTATACACCATAATCAAATTATTTTTTTAACAAAGATTGATGTTATGAGCACAAGGATCAGTCAGAAATCTGGGAGGGAAAATTAAACAAAATTTGGTGTCGGGGTAAGAAAGACATGCTATTTTTCTCATATACAGTTAATCTTCTGTAATTTTAACTAGCTTGGACAAAATTCTGAATTATTTAAAAAAAATATATAAATTGAAAAATCTTATAAAAGAAATCAAATGTGATTGCTTTTGGTACACTTGCCCTTCTTTATAAGGCCAATAACAGCACAACATTGATCACTATAATATTTATTGACTGCCTGCTCAGACCCTGGCAGTGCTATGTGCTTTCCCAAATAACCATACCAAGTAGAAGCCATTATTATCTCCATTTTATATACAGGACAATGTGGCTCTGGTCATTATGGAGCTTGCCCAAGGCTTCACAGCCTGCGAGTGGCAAGGGTAGATCAAACCCTGGGCTATCTGGTGCTAGAGCCTTCTGTTAACCATTTACACTGTACGATGAGATTTATGTGTTTATTGTGTTCTAGTAAAATGTCTTAAAAGCATCTTTTTCCTCTCTCTGAAGTCAGGATTACTGTGACCCTATTACCATGTTTTTTTTTGTAGTTTTTAGGAAAACATTTCTTCTATGGCAAAAGCAGATCTCAGTCCAATATGGTTTGAAGGCTGGCAAAGTGCAAATGAAGAGAACACAGAGGATAGTCAATGTAGGAAGTTAAATGACAAGAAGTTAAGGGTAACAATATCGTTCACTGAGTTCTTATTATGTGTCAGGTACCGATCTATGTGCCACGAGTGTTTAACTCACTTGATCTTCACAATACTCCTATGTATAGCTATGATTATTGTTATCTTCCCTATTTTGCATTTGTAAATATTAAGAGGCAGGGAAGTTAAGCAACTTATCCAAGGTCACAGCTCCTGGTAGAATCAAGACTCATACTCAGATGTCTGGAACCTGAAGTCCTTCTTTCTTCTTTTCCAATACACTTTTTGTCAGTTTTTGTTTTTTGTTTGTCTGTTTATTTTTTGTTTGTTTTTAAAATCTGTAGCATGGAGATAATGGCTGCCCTATTTATAGGGCAATGAGAAATATATTAAGTCATATAAGTGAAACTGCTTTGAAAAAAAGTAACTATTGGTTACTGATGCTCTTAGCACAAACTTTCAAAATTGATATTTATTTATTGAACTTATTTTTATTTGTTTGGACCCCAACTTTTTCCAAAGACAAACTACTAAAAACAGAGCCTAAATATAAGGTTAGTAGGAAAATGAGGTCTAAGCTAAGGAGGAAGAAATGTTCCTTTCCCCTTGCCATTACATTTTAAAATAAATCTCTCATGTTGGAGCTTTTGGAGTGGACAGAATGATCAACAGTTCCACAGAGTAAGCAATTTGATTGATTAGAATATCATCACTTTTGCTTTCCCTCTTCTTGCCATGGTAAAGTCATTAAGGAGCCATGAAACCTTCAAATTTGGTCAGCGGGAGGGAAATGTTGTAGAAAATAAGGATATGGACAACTTAAGACTAGATAATCAGACCTTAAATTGTCAAAAATTGACTATATTTCAGAAGAAGACCTCCTAAGCATGCCAGATAGATATGCCATGGCTGTGATGATACTAACCACCAAGTCATTTAACACCGATGCTGTGTGGGGTGTGATGTGGGATGCATAATTAGATGATTAGATGTGGTTTCTGCTCCTGGGGACCCAATTTTAAATTAGACACAGCATATTAGTGCCAAGAACAGATCATAATATAGATACAGAAAACACATATGCCTTGTAGAATATTTGGAAGATATAGAAAAAGATAAAGAAAATAAATATCCACCAAATTACTATCATTGATAACTAACTTTTGATTTATATTTCCTGCTAGTCTTTTATTCTCATTCCCAGTCTCTCTCTCTCTCTATAGGTAGAGATATAGATATAGATATAGATATAGATATAAACACATGCACATGTTTACACACACATATTTAGAGGTTCAGAGAGATTCTCTACCTTCCCTAAGTTCCCAGAGCTAGCAAGTGGCAAAGATGAAGTTCAAACCATCTTTCTCTGATACTAAACTCTGTTCTTGTAATCACTATTCTATACTCTGAATATAGTGTGTCAGTGGTTTATGATACACACACACACACACACACATAATTTATGAAGCATATATTAGATAACATGTTGTATTATGCGCTCCTGTCCCCAATCACCTTGTATTGAGAGCAGTATTTCAGGCCATGAATCTTTTTCTAATGCATGATTATTAATGTTGTTTAATATTCTGTCATAGACCATCATTATTTAAATCATTCTTTTAGCTTACATTTTTAAGTTTACAATTTTCACAAATTGTTATTTATCACTAATAAAGGAGAGGGTGATAAACCCTCCTTGTATATGTCAGGGAAGACTTCATAGAAGAGGAGACACTGGCCTGGATTTTGAAGTTGCATGGGTTGACCAGTTGGACATATAAGAGAAGAATGTATGAAGCAGAGGGGAAAAGAAAGAAAAGCAGCAATATATGGAAACTACTAAAAGTAGTTTAGTGTGGCAGTGTACAGTAGTTGAGAAAACAGACTTTATTTTTCTGTTGCATCAGACTTTTCTGAGTTGCATCACTGCAACTTTACCACTTATTAACTGTGAGACTTTGGGCAACTTGCTTAGCCTCTTTAAGGCTTGGTTTTCTCATCTGTAAAATGGAGATTGTAATAAAGTTTTTGGGAGGGCAAAGAGCCGTTTGTATAGAATATGATGACTAGTAAGCACTTAAGAAATGTTATTTCTCTGTATTAGTGCTAATATGATTTTAGCAACCTTAGGGTATATGGCGGGGAGTTTGAGAGAAAAGCAGGACAAATCCCAGGCCTTAAATGTCCAACTCAGGCACTTGATCTTTATATGTTTATTTAGTCAGGGGGCCTTGAAAGGTTTTTAAGCAAGGAAGTACCATGGTCAGATTTGAATTACAGTATGGATAAGAGGATACAGGGAAATTGCAATTCTAGGTGAGAAATAGTGAGGGATTGAAGTCCGTCAGTAATAGTGGTGTTTGAGAGAAGGAGATGAATAAGAGACACTGGGGGAATAAATGGAAGAAAATGTCACTCTCCATACACGACAACTGATCTTACAGTGATGAAAGACATGATGTCAAATTTTTAAAAATTTTATATTTTTTTATTATTTCAAATTTATTTTTAAATTTTTTGTATTTTATTTTTTAAAACCATCATTATTATTTCATTTCTTATTAATAGTATTTGGTAATTTTGTTGGCTTCATTTTTGAAGAAGTTTTGGATCACAGAAGGGTTACAACTGTGGCAGGGGAGGATCATTGGTGCAGAGTGTCAGTGGTGGGGGATGCATGGGAGGAGTTTCACCTGGGGCATACCTATAAGGCATATGAATGTGTTCAAGTGTTCATGGGGCATTGTCACGGTGGGTGGAGATTCACACAATAACCAAAAGAATATTGAATTCTCATCCTGGGGAGCTCTGCCACATTCTCTAATGGGACAGCAAGAATCCCTCGAGTACAGGGGCAGTCATTAGTGAATGAGAATTGACCATTGATGGGCCCTTGATATTGATGACTGTACTTATGAACCTTTACTTTTGAAACTGAAACTTAGCATAGCTTTGTATATTGCCAAAGAGTTACCTCTTGAAAGCCTCCTTGTTGCTTAAATGCGGCATCTCTCTAAGGCAAACTCTGCATATAAATGCATTACCTTCCCCTAGCATGGGACATGACTCCCAGGGATGAGCCTCCCTGGCACCAAGGGATTACTACCAAGCACCAACTAACAATGCAACTGGAAAAAGACATTGACCAAAAGGGGGAAGGGATAAAGACAAATGAGTTTATATAGCTAGGAGACTTCAAAGTGAGTTGAGAAGTCATTCCAGAGGTTACCTTTATGCACATCTCAGCAGGATCTCATTGACTGCCAAAGTAAATATTGCCTCAAATAGCAGGGCTCCTGAGGGCTCTGGAGACATCCAGACACCATAGGCAGGGCAGGCAGCTCAGGAATTTGGTGTCCTGCCAGTGGATCCTATTTTGGAATTTATGCTCCCCAGTGTGACAGAGTTGGACTCAGTTGTGGTTTCCCTAAATAAAGCTTTTCTGCCCCTTCTATTTGAGCCAATAGTTAGTACTAGAGTTGATAGGTGTGTGTCCAAGAGACTTAAATTTTTGGGATGTCCATGTACCAGTTGGGCCTTGAATCTCAACACCTGCTCTCCAGTTCATTGGACTCACCCAGGACAACTAACAAGGAGATGGTGATGGACAACGACCATGTCAAGGAACAGAGATAATCTGCAACCTCAAGCAAGATAGTCCCATCCATCTGCCCCATGGGATCTAAGTCCCCTTTCAATTAGAGGCAGAGTGGACATCACTGTAACCATTGGCCAATTTGATGTAATTATGAATTCCGAAAATATAATAGGATCATGCTTATAAACTGATCTGTTAATCTGGGCATGATTAGGTTATGATTAGGATGTTGAGCCCCTCCCCTTGGTGAGTGGGGAATCAAATATAAAAGGCATGGCAAGAAGCAGTCTTTGAGAAGCAGCTTTGATGTTGGAAAGAAGGCCCCAGGAGAAGAGAAGCGAGCTGTTAGCCTGATCGCCTACAGCTGACCTTGTGGAAGAACCAGGAGCTAAGCCTGGAGAGAAACGCAGCCCCAGGAAGAGAGGAACCCCAGAAGCCTGAACCCTGGCAAACGCCGGCAGCTGTCTTGCTCTAACACATGGCAATGGACTGTGGTGAGAGAAGAAACGTAACGTTTTATGGCCTGGTATCTGTGGACTTCTGCCCCAAATAAATACCCTTTGTAAAGACCAACCCATTTTTGGTATTTCACATTAGCACCCCTTTTGCTGAGTAATACAATCACCATCCCAGAATCCTCAGCATTGGGAAATGAATGATGGACTAGAGTAGATTTGCTGTTATTCTACTATAGACTTATTGTGATTCTAGCAATGGAAGAACTTTTATCATTGATGTGGAGGCAGTGGCCTCCGGAGGTTCTAAGGGGAGGGAGAGGAAAAAATAGGTGTAATTTGGAGGCATTTTCAGGACTTGGGAATTATCCTGAATGACATTGCAATGATAGATACAGGCCATTATATATCTTATCATGATAACTTACAAAAATGTGCAGGAGTGTACAATGTAAACTATAATCCACACTTAATGGCAATGATCCAAAATGTGTTCAATTGTAACAAATGTACGACACTAATGAAAGATGTTGTTAATGTGGGAAAATGTTGGAGAGGTAGGGAGCAGGGCATATGGGAATCTCCTATATTTTTTATGTAACATTTATGTAATCTAAGTATCTTTTTTAAAAAAATTCAAAAGTATATATAAAGACATGTTAAGGATAGAGAATCACTGGAACTCAGCAATTCTTTGGATCAGGGGCCAAGGAAGAAGAGGAGCCTAGGATGATATAGAAGATCTCTGATGTTTTTGTCTGACCAGTGTTTCTACTTTTCCTTTTCTTTTTCTTTTTTTGATAAGAGCACCTCAGTTTTCCTTGGGAATCACTCCTGCCCCATGCTCAGTCCATTCCCTGATCCCATCCACATATTGTGCATGCAAATGACCCATCAGTTCCATCTCTTTGGCTATAGTATCTGGTTCAGAAGTGGGCCAGTGAACTAAGGTGGTCCAGAGTGACCTGAACTTTGCTGAAACTATTAGGAAAGAGAACTGATTTTCATTGTAATTAACATGGAAGGATGTAAACCTGGCATACCCAGTCTATAGTGGAACCAGCAATGGAGAAAGGCTGAGAATGGAAAGAGAGTGGGGGATTATTTTAGAATATCATTTTGCTGGATGCAGTAATACTTAAAGATAGATTTTCTTTTTAGACATTCCAATTAAATGATCCAATAAATTATGTTTTCCAGTCAAGCTAGCTTATGGTGAGTTTCTCTCACTTGCAAAAGAAATTGAAATTTTATCGACTGGAGATGATTCTCAGATTTTTGCCTTTGGTGATTGGGTAGATTAACCAACATGGGAATCACAGAGGAGGTACAGGTATGGATGAAAATTATGATTGTGGTTTGGCGCATGTTGAATCTGGATTGCTTGTGTGGCACGTGGGTGGAGATGTCTGATAGACACTTGGATAAATGAGTTTGAAATTTAGGATACAAGTTAGGGCTGGAGACAGGTTTGGAGCCATCAGATTATATGGCTAGGAAAGATTTTATTTCTTTTTGAAGTTATTTTGTTGTGCATTTCTGCTCCCAATGCAGGTACTCAGGATATTTCACTAAATTAAAGGGAGAATGGAAAAGAAATTAATACTGTGTGTAGGATTGTTTCAGAGTGACTAGATTTCTTTGTCCCATCAGTGTTCAGATGTATCATATTATTGATATAACAGTAGCACTGTCAAGTAATTATCTCAATTTTCCATCTCAGGAAAAATAAAATGTGTATTTTGAAAAGAATCCTGTGATTTTTTTTTTTTTCTTTATGGACACAATAACTCATGCAATGCTTTTATGAACCAGAAACAAACATTGGTAAGTCTGACCATTTTTAGGGTGGATGTAAAGTAAATAAATGGGTTGGTGGAAAATAAGATTTACTGATTTGGTATTTTGTAATAATATAGCTGTTTAACTATGAGAAAGTTTACAGGTTCTATCAGCCCTCATTCCCAAGTTGAATGTGCAACCAAAGCCATGGGCGGTATAGCTCAGTGGTTCATGAATGCTCGTCCCCTGGTGTTATTCAGATGGCATCTGAATCATCTGGGGAGATATTTTAACCCACAGGATTTGGTTCCCACTCCCAGAGATTCTAACCCTGCAAATCTGTGTGTCCAGGAACCTGCATGCTTGCTCTCAGGTGAACAAGTTTGGCCAGTTTTGGGAATGGCTTAATGGTGGGAAGAGATGTATGTAGATGTAGTCCCAGTCACATGTGTCCTTGGACAGGCTATTTGAACTCTTTGTTTCCTCATTGGTCAATGGAGGGAGTTGAAATGATGATCTTTAAGGTACATTCCTCTCTAAACATACCTTCATTTCATTGATCGAGCTAGTTTTCTTTTTTAACTCATTCTTCGTATGTGAATCGTATAAATGGCATCTCCTACTTCATAAAGGAGATAAAAGAATAAAATTTAAACCAGTGTTTCAGCTCTCTTTTAACTGCTGACAAGATGACAGTTTTAGGAGTGTCTCAGTTTGGTGATGTATAACAGTAATGATAGTGAGCTATATTTTCTATAATTTAATCCTCAAGCATGCGTTAACCACTTAGCTATTTTCTATACACTTAAAATGATAAAATATTGAGCAGAATTTTCTTTAACTTTCTCTATTTTGTTATTGTATATTGTGCTATTCCCACAGGATAAAGTGTAGTGATTTTTTTCTTCTTTGAAAATCAAGTTCATACAAAGTGACAGGTTTAGAACATATTTCTAAATCAAAGAATGACCATTATAGGACTCGATCATACCAGTTACTTCCCTAACTACCATTTATTCGTGATAAAATTGGCTACACATTCCTGATGATAATTCTGCAAGACAGCAGTAGGATATGACTTGCCTCCCCACTGTTTGATATAAATCTCCACTGATACAAATTGAGTTCAGCTGCAGTGAACTTAAATGCTAATGTTGAAAACATAAGGCAGCCTGCTGTCTCTTTTATACCAGAAAGTTTTAACTTCTACAGTCTTCTGTATCCCACCCCCCTTAGGTTAGATCAAATTAGAACCACTCAATTTCTGTCTGAAGGGTGAAATATGCAAGCTTGATTTACATAATTCAACATGAAAATGGAAGAAGGAATTAATCACAAGGATGGGTGCACCATTCTTGTCCTAGAATAATACCCCATAACAGTCATGGAAAATGATTGGTGCAATACCTTTTGTCAAGCAGCCCACCTTAAAGTACCTTCTCTGTGTCCAGGACTGCATAAAGCACTCTGTGGTCTAGAAAATAATAATTAGTAATGGTCAAAAATGATAATAACTGCATTTATTGAGTGCTCCCTTGGTACCATTGTAGTAAGTGCTTTATGGTTGTTATCGCATACAGTCCTGAACAACCTTATGAAGTAGGTACCTAATATTATCCAGGTTTTAATGATGAGGGAACTGAGACCCAGAGAGATGAAAAAAAAAAACAACTTGTTCAAGGATTCCAGAAGCCAGGTGCCCATATGCTTGGCCTCTTCATGTTCCCTGACGCTAACGAGTTTACAATCTAGTTGGGAATACAAGGAGTATATAGCTCTTCTGGAAAAGGCTCAGCATCGTAAGGTATCATAAAACATCAGGGTTCCTTCATGGTCATGTAAGATGTGAACGGAGATAAAAGCATAATTTAAAAATGAGAGCATTACCCAGGCTAAAGAAAAAAGCAAGAATGGAAGAGTCAGTTCAATTGGACTGCACTTAACTGGTTCCCACTTAGGACACTTCCCCCAAACTTGCATGCACAAGCTTTTCTCATTGTGCTTTTTCTGCTCAGTCTCAGAATCCATCTTGAGATATCCCTAATCATGGGTGTGCTTAGAATTTTAGATGTTCAATATGGCCGACCATCTGAACGTGAAAGGGAGAGTGGAATGAGCTGAGATTGAAGTGTCAGGCAAGGGCCAGATGATGGGGGCTTTTGAAGACATCATAAGGAATTGGGTCTGTATCCTAAGGAGTGACATGCTTAGAATTGTATTTTGGCAAGTTTATTCTGGATGTGGTATGGGGAATAAATTGAAGGGGTTGCAAGAGTGATACATGTGATTAATCATAGTGGTTTACACTACACTTGTGTTAGGATGGAATGAATTAGGCATAGTCGGGAAATGTATAGAGAATGGAAGCTGCAGGATTTCAGGAGTATGCCTTCATCATGCCTCTCACGCTGCCCTTTCTGTCAGTCACATGATGTTGACGCATCTCTGGACTCTTCTGTTCCCTTATTATTTGACAGTATTCTAGACAATTGACCTCTTGACTTTAATGATGCCATTTTTTCTTTTTTTTTTTTTCTCCTTATGTATATCTCTCCTTCTCAGTCTATTTTTACTTATTTCCCTTCCTTTTGAACTACCTTTTCAGTCTCTGTTTAATTATTTTTCTTCCTTTAAACAACCGTGATGGAGTTCATCAGGGTTGATCCTGGGATTGCCTCCATTCTCTCTCTACAGTGTGGTGCTACACTTTTTTCTAGGTGATTTTATTGTCTATTTGTCTCTGACTCACAAGTTTGTACCTGAGGCCTGAACCTTTCCTTGAAGCTCCAGGCTCATAAATCCAACCACCTACTTCTAAGCCCATTTGGAAGTCTAACAGATATTTCAAACTTGGCACATGGAAAACTGACTTGTTGATTCCCCCTCCTCTCCACCAAATCTATGTCTTCCTCACCTCAGTCAATAGCACTGTCATCTACCCAGATATTCAAGTGAGAAGCTTGAAATAGTCCCTGATTTCTTTTTTTTCTTTTCTTAAACAGTACAAGTAGGGTTATCTTCCAACCTCTCCCCTCTCACCCCAATGAATTTCCTGCTTTCTTATTTGTTTGCTTGTTTAGTGACTACTGTTTTCTCTATTAAACTGAGGGCAGGAACTTTGGCTGTTTTGCTTCTTGTAGTTCCTAGCACAGATAAGAGACTCAAATATGGAGTGAATGAATGAATGAATGAATGAACAGCTTGATGGTTGATTTAATGTGAGTGGTGAGAGGCAGGGAGAGGAGAGAAAGGGGTGAAAAAAATCTCCCTCAGATTTTTCACTTGAGTAATTGGGCTATGCCATTTACCAAGAAAGGAGACATTTGATGAGGAGCAAGTTTGGAGGGAAGAAGTTGAGCTTTTTTTAGACATATTTGAATTTAAGGTCCCTGCAAGGTACCAAGTGGAGATGACCAATAGGCTCTTGGATATATGGGGCTGGGGTCTAGAAGGCAATTTTGATCTGGAGATATAGACTTCAAAGTTATCAGCCTAAGGATGGTACTGGAGGTCATAGAAATGTCCAAGTCCCTTTAGATGAGTGCCTCAGTCAGAGCCCAGTGAAACATGAAAATTATAGAACTAGTAGAAGATGAGATGTGGTCAAAGTGCTAAGAAGAAAACAGGAGCATGTGATGTCAAAAAAAAATACAAATTAAAAAAATACAAAACACCAAAAAAACGAAATGACTTAGAGAACTTCAAAAAGGAAGACTGGTCAATAGTGTGACATACTGCTCAGAGGTCAGAAGATTTTTGACTGAAAAGTGACCACTGGATTTAGCAACATGGGGGGAAAATGATAATGTTGGAGAGCATTTTTAGTGGAGTGTGAAATAGAAAGATTTAAGGGGCTTGAGGAATGGAGGGAAGAAAGGATGATAGGACAGACTGTGTTTAGGAAAGGAAAGGGAGAAGAAAGAAACATTACCACCTAGAGGTTGGATGGAGGGTTGACGGATATCTTACTGTTTTTAAGAAGAGACCTGTACATGTTGAATGTTGTCCAGAAAACAAAACAAAAAACCCCAAAACAACTAATAGAGAGTGAGAGGATAAAAAAACAGTGATACAATAAGAAGAGAGAGGTAATAACCAGGAGAACCATGTATCCCTGATAGAAACCAGAGTGCAAGTGGAAGGAGTAGCTTTACTCTGGACGAAGTTACCACCTCCTTTCTAACATGAAGGAAAAGGGAGAGGGCACATATAGCTGTAGGCTGATGTACAGATTTAGTAAAAATTGAGAGAACCCCATATGATGGCTTCCTTTTCTCTATGAAGGAAGAGGGGAGATCTCTTCCAGAACCACCCATTTTAGTGGCTGCTTTCCTCAGACCCCTGAAATCCACCACTCCTCAGTAAGGAGTCCTGTATGGCCAAATCCTCTTATAATACTTCTTTTTGGTGAGAGTCCAGAAATGAGCTTATCTGATGGACTTCCCTCTCTTAATGGCTTTACCACCCTATGGATGGACCTTATGAGAATTGTGACCAGTTCAGTATATTCATGAGTGGGTTCCCATTGTTCCCATGACTTATATAAAATTGTCCTTTTATTATTCCTTTGTTCTTTCTTCATTTTTATGGCTACTTTGCATTTCACCTTCCTGTTTGTTGTCAGGCATGATGAGCTAAAGCTGAGATACTTGGTATAATGGTTTCAAATTATAATATCAGTACACTTTTGATGCCCCTAGATAATTAATGCTGAAATTCACAACCAGTATTGGTAACAGGAGCCGGAAAATAACTCTATAAAAGCATAATGCAATGTACTTAATAATTGGTTCAACATTTTTTCTTTCTCTGCAAAATAATCAACTTTATTTTTGCTTGCTATGACAAAGACTGGTTGGGGAAAAAAACTTGTTATGTAACAATCCCCTCCTTGACCCCATCCAAGTCTAAAAGGCAATTTACCTATTCAGTCAGTGACTGGGAATTCCAGACAATATTATAGTCATAGCTTTTCTATTTGCATTTTGGAAATAACAGTAACTACAACATCATTCAACGCTTTGGAGACCTGAGCTACCGCATCAGCAGCGGTCTCACATTGGTTTATTGCATGACCATTTAACAACTTTGAAAATCAGATTTTCACTGTTAATAAGTATTTAGTGAGTTACGAGCATCTACAAGAGTTCTTCATCTTTTGATACCTACAGGGAAAATAAAAGCAACAAAGTGAAAGTTAATATACTGAATTCATTAACTGTTTTTTTTGTGTGTCCTGCAGATGACTTGCCATTGCAATTTCAGGAAGAGATGGATCAGACATCTCAGAAATGAATTATTTTTCCCCTACCCTTCCAATTTTATGTTCTATCAGAGATCTTTTCTCTCTGATGTCATAGATAAATGTGTGTGACATTGGCTGGGCAACCCTTTGGGAATTTCCCACATTCAATCAGAGGTTTGCAGAATACTGAAAATCCTTTTTGAATGTCAATAGAGGCTGAGGAATGGTGAATGGGGTAAGAAGTGGAAACTAGGAAAGAAGAAAGACCTTAGAGCATTATTTTTGTCTTGAAGTCAAACAAGCTTGGAGTCAGATCCTGGTTTCATAACTTACCAACTTGTTCTTTGGCAAGTTATTTAAATTCTCTGAGCCTCAGTTTCTCACTTGTATAAAAAGCATAATAATACCCATTTCAAGGGATTCTGGGGGTTAAATAAAACAGTTCATGATAGGCTCCTAGCATAGGGTCTGGCATGTATAATTCTCAATAAATATTCATTTCTTTCTCCTTCTTTCTCAAAATAACATTTCTCTACAGCTCTTAAATTACCTAAAACCTCGTGTAAAGTCTTCTTTTTAGATCCACTTCTGTGAGTATCTCTTGCATCTATATTTTCCTTTCCATTCTTATTTCCTCTTCCCAAGTTCAGATTGGTATCTTCAGAGCGTGATTCCAATCATATGACTGCCCTGCTCTGAAACTTTTGGTGGTTTTCCATTCCATGCCCAGAAAATGCCCAACCCCCTTAACCACATCTGGATCTCCTTCCCTTTCAGACCTCTTCCCTACGTTCCCTGTATACCCATGACTAAATCATACTACTCCTTTTTCCTGAACACTCTTTGTCCTGTCCTGCCTCTCTTCCCTCTCTGGCTTAGAATCTCCTCCCCACCGTCTCTGCTTGCTGAACTCCTACCCTAGTGGAGGCCAGTGCTACTATGCCCCTTCGAGGAAGCCCTCAGCCCTCCCTGCAAAGGATTTCTTCCTCTGGTAGCGCCCAGAGCAACTTTTCATTCTTTCCTTGGCCATGGCTGGAATGCTCTTTCCCAGGCTTTCAGCCCATTCACTTCCTATCCGTCCTTCAGATCTCAGTTCAAGGGGCACTCCCTCAACTAATAGGTCGCCTCAACTATTCAGGCACCTTTGGTATACACCGTCCTTTAGAACACTTATCTCGGTCCAAAATACCACAGTTAATAGCCTGGTCATTCGATTAATATCTGTCACCCACTCACAAGAGTGGAAGCTCCTTGAGGGCCAGAAGGGTGTCGGTTTTTCTTGCCGTTTTATTCTCAGTGCTGGAGTGCTTGGCACATAGAAAGCACTCAGTAAATATTTGTTTGAGTGAAACATGCTGCTTGTGGCATCCTACCTTTCTTTGTAACAATTTGTGTCCATCATGCCTGTCCCACCTGTGATTGAGCACGGGCGCTGTGTCATAGTCACCTGATTGACCCTACAGAACCTAGCACAATGTCTTGCTGATGGTAAGTGCTCACTCAGTATTTGTTTAGTAAAACCTGAGGAAGCATAAAAGCAGAGGACCCTAGCATGAAATGCAGTGCAGACATTTTAAATGGTGTAGTACCTCTCTATCTAGGTGTATTAGTCAGCCAAAGGGGTGCTGATGCAAAATACCAGAAATCAGTTGGTTTTTATAAAGGGTATTTATTTGGGGTAGAAGCTTACAGTTACTGGGCCATAAACGTAAGTTTCTTCCCTCACCAAAGTCTGTTGCTATGTGTTGGAGCAAGGCAGCTGCCGACGTTTGCCAGGGTTCAGGCTTCTTGGGTTCCTCTCTTCCCAGGGCTCCGTTTCTCTCCTGGCTCAGGCTTGCTTTGTGCCATAAGGCCAGCTATAAGCTATCAGGCAAATGGCTTGCTTCTCTTCCCAGGGCCTTCTCTCTTTCCTCACGACCAAGCTTCTCTACACTATTTCCTGGGGCTCCAGCTCAAGACTCTGCATCACAACTCCAACTCAAAACTGCTCAACTCTGTTCTTTGCCATGCCTTTTATATTTTATTCCCCACCCACCAAGGGATGGGGCTCAACGCCCTACTGACGTGGCCCAGTTAACTCCCTAATCATAACTTAATCATGCCCAGATTAGCAGACCAGTTTACAAGCATAATCCAATATCTATTTTTGGAATTCATAATTACATCAAACTGCCAAACTGCTACACTAGGGGAGGGGAGAAACTAAGCCCACTCCACCTTTAGTAGGGGTCCTCTCATTTTAGTAAAGAAAATACTTGCAGTGGGTTACCAAAACCTCAATTTTCAGATTTTATTTAAAATTGGCAAGATTGTTTTTCCAAAATAAATCATTCTTAAAGCAGAAACTGAAATATAAATCCCTTTAGTGACAAAAACAAAAGCTGCCTCTCCACCTCTACATTTCTGATAAAATGGCCTTTCTCTGGAGATATGATTTCTTCCGTTCACTATCTTTCTTTCAAATTGCCCAATCAATCAGGAGGAGGGATTTGAGCCCCACCTGTGGCGAGACATTTTTAAAAAGATGAGACATTTGATTGCTATGTTTAGATTTATGGGGATTGAGATGACCCTGAAGATTAAATGAAGAAGCAACTATGAAAAAGAAAGTGAAACAGGGAGAAAATTGATTTTTAAGTGGAAGACATATTGGTGTTGAGAGGTTTAAATGAGGGGATGGGTCAGAATGATGAACTCCAGGCCGGTGGAGGTGGGGCAGCCTGAAGGGAAGCCACCTTGTTTAATTGTCTCTGCTATAATCCCCACTGACCTTCAGGAGGCTCCAAGAGTGATGATATCATGAGACTTGAGTTTTAAAAATCACATTTAGTGAACACCTAATCAGAACTACAGATGGGCTTTAGATTTGATCCTCCTGATGAAACTGAATTAAGACAGGGTAGAAGACAGATAATAAAGAGTGACTATGAGATGAAATTCCTCAGAGTTATTTTTCAAGATGTGAGAGGCAGCAAAAATATATTGCTGGCTAAAACAAAAGAAATTTAATCAGTGAAGATAAAAATATGATTTTTTTCCCCCAAAGGGACATCTTTGAAACTTCCCCCAAATGTCTCAGAAGTTTCTTTACATATTTGAAATCAATTTACATCTGCTTCCTTCTAAGTCACTGGTCTCTCGTCTTTTCTTTGAGATTTTGCATCATTCTTTTTTGGCTTTTTCCCATTGTCTTTTGGTGACTTCAAAAATACCTCTCAAGGACTGCTTATTACATGTCGGTGGCATTCAGTGAATATGTTTTGGGTACTTGTTCTTTATGCAAATCTTATATATTTGTAGGATGTGAATTACAAGTCCTCAAGAATTTAAAGGACTTTTGAAGATAAAAAGCACATGCATGAAACCAATGAATAAACAATTAAGCCATAGAGGCATGAAGTATAAAAGGAGTTCAGAGGAAGGGAGAGTTAACCCTCTAGGCTGGGTGATTGGGGTAAATTATGTGAAGGAGGTAAAATTGAGACCTAGAGTTGGGGCATGGAGAGGACATGGGTAGTGGAGTATGGAAGAAAGATATCATAAGAATCATGAAGCCCAAATCCAGCATGTGGGTGTTGAGCGACCCCTGAGGAGACAGACTTGCTGAGACTAGAAGCTGGTTATAAGGAGATGTGAGGGTTTTTGAAATACCTGTGGAGTTCTGGCAACTCTGTGGTAAAGGGGAGTTAGGTGTTCCGAGAGCGTGACTATTAAGTCATTTGGGTCGCATTTATGTATTTATGCATTGCATTGATGAAACTACCAGCTCCTACAGTTGTGTTTCTTTGTTTCTCATCCTTGAAACTATTTCTGTTTACACAGACACAGACACACACACACTACATAATGCACTTTGCTAAACATAAAGCTCTGTCATTGTGCTTAATGAATATAATCAGTTTTTCTGGGGGAAAATAGCAAACTATGTTTCCAAGCACATCGTTTCTACTAGATAAATGGGCTAAGGGGACTAATATATGGCCTTCTGCATGGGGAATAGAAATTACTAGATACAAAGGAATTTCATTAATGAGTGCAGATGGGAATAAAATTAGGATAGCTGAATGGTTTAAACACCAGATTGTTCTTTAGAAATGTACATTAAAAAAGATGAAGTAAAGCCATTTGGACAATTAAAAAGATATCAGGAACAATATAAAACTATCTCCTGATATATAGATAAGAGAGATGAGTAGGGACAAAGGATTTGCATTTAGTAATATTATAAAGAGGAAAAGGACGCTTATTCCAGCATTGAATTTTAAAGCATATGAAACTGGAATGGTAAAGAATAAGAGTGAAAAAGTAATGTATTTGGAGGCAGCATGCACTGGATTGAGAATCTATAAAAATGACAAAATCCTTGTATTAACTCAGTTCCTCCATTTTAAAGGAATGCTATGAAAATAAGAATAATCACCCCCCACAATTACTACCACCCTTCCTAAGATAGTCCTAGCCTTATTTGCATTCAGACCCTTCCTTGCCCTTCTCCCATTCTGCTCTGCAGAGCAGGGAACTGACCTCTGCTAGGCTGTGCTTCCAGGATCACCTGTCAGCTGAGTCAGCTGTAGAAGGCACTTGCAGGAGATTGGCGCTTGGGAGGAGAGGAGAAGCCAGGGTATTTCTTTCCCTCTCTCTGCCTTGGTTGCTTCTCCTTTAAGACTAGTCCTACCACACAGGCTCCCATGCATCCATCTGGCCTCAGTCAGGTGACCCTGCTCCTGGGCTGGAAACACTACGTCTTCCCTTTTTCCCTTCAGCCTAGGAGAGGAGGCTTCCTGTGTGGCTAATCTCTCAGTTGCTTCACTGGACCAGTTGCTTTTTCATCTCTTCCAATACCTGTGCAACTAATTCCCTCCAATATTAAATTCCCTCTTTATAAAATACTATTTTCCTGGTTGGACCTTAACTGATATGCTGTTTTTACATGAATAGTACAAGGAATGAAGGAATACATAAATGAACCTGTGATATTTGGAGAAAGTCAGCTGTACATGTTCAAATAATTTTTATTTGATTCCTTATGAATCTAGAGTAATCATATTTAACACTATAGGCTTTCATAGAAGTGTCGTAGGACTTATTCATGGGCTAAAAAATCTCCTGGTGACTCTGAAATTACCTCTGAGTATTGCTTTTCCAGATTGTCACTAAAAATTTGTTAGTGTACTAAGTTCTAGAAGATACCCAATATATATATAACGTGAAAGCAGCCCAGACGACTGCTTCTCAGTGTTAGATTTGTTTTAGACCCTTTAACAGGGATACATGTTGATTTTTGTGTAGGTAAGTTATTGTAATGTTTCCTCCATTGCCTAATTGGTTTTGCCAAGGCACATGAAAGTATTTGTCTACCTTTGTGAATCAAGTGTATTCAGAGTGATTCCAGCCCATTCTCAGGTAATACTTTAAGGATCCTTTTAATCTGATATCCTTTAATTCCTGATTCTGCTGGGGTTTCCTTTTGGATGATATTGACCTTTAAAGGCTAAACTCCACTCTGGTCTCATGATATTAGGTTGTCCATATCAATTTTTTTCAAGTGTAGTTTAAGAAATGCTTGTGCTGGAATCACCTGTGGGCACCTGTTAAAAATCAAATGCTGAATCAGAAACTCTGAAAATAAAGCATGAAAATTTGAATTTAATACAAAGATTTAAATATATATATAAGCTACTAGAGGTTGTGAAACACTAAGTTCTAATGAAATGCAAGATTCCTATCAATATGTATTTTATCTTCTCAAAGAGATCAGTGGCTTCCAGAGGAAGGTTTCTTGTCTTCTCCCAGTCTGTATGCCCCACAAAGCCTGGCAGAGTGCTAAGCAAGTAGTAAATGTGCAATGAGATTTGTAGAATGGATTTGAATCCCTTTATCAACCCAAATATGAATAATAATTGCTTAAGCATTATCCTGATGATAACGATTATTGTTGTTCTTTAAATAAATGAACAAAGAAATAATTATCTAACAAAACCAAGCTAAATGTATATTAAAAGAATAGAATGAGCATTAATAGAAAATCTGCAAGCATTGATGAAACATATAAGGATAATGATAATGGACATTATGAAATAGGAGTTTAAAAAGAGCTAATCATGCCAGACAAACTTGATTGCTTTTTTTGATAGAGTTACAAGACCAGTAGAAAAAAGTAATGTGATATTGTAGATGCAATCTATCTCAATTTTGGTAAAGTGTTTGATAGTGTCACATGAAATTTTCCATCTTGAATTAATTGAAATTGGCTTTGGTGGTGGGAGAACCTCTTATTGCCTGCTAGATGCTAGAAAGGCCACTAACATAAAAAGTATTCATCTGATGATGAGATATTTCAGAAATGAAGACTACATTTGCCTTCATTTATCAACTTAGTGTTTGACTTGGAGACTGTATTTAAAATAAGTTGGTGACATTTTACATTTGCATTCTATTAAAACTTGTTGGAATCACCAGGGAATGAGAAATTATAACAAGATGTATTCAGATATTATAAATATTCATATTTTATACCATTGAAAACCTTCAGGCCTTTAAGTATTTTACCAACTTGCAAGGTTATGATTGCATATAGCCTTTTCTAGACATTGTGAATATACCAGCAGATGCCTATTTCATATCTGCTTAGGGTCTCTGGATTTAACAAACAAAAGCACAGGCAACCCTAAATACAGTTGAAATTCCTTTTCAAACAAATTTTTCAAACACATGTCCAGGAGATCCTAGGGAAAATTTTGAAAAAAATGGTAACAATTATACTTAATTTCCTAGGCACTGGCTCAATTTTTTTAGTCCTAATCCAATTTCATGGACAGATCTGAAGTATGAGATGGCTGTGTAAGCGTGCTTGGGTGTCAATTAGAAATAGCAGATTGAAAAGGAGGACATGGAATTTTCCATTTCCTGTGATTTTGAGGAAAATATTACCTGAATTATTGTGTTTTTAAAATGTATTTGTGGGAAGTGATTGTTTCTGCAAATATTTAAGTGCTAAAGGATTGGACTAAGTTCGAAAGATGAAAAAAATGAAAGAAAGAAATACAAGTAGCTGATTGAAATGATAACTGAAAGAGTATGTGTGAAGATAATTATCTAATAATATTCAAAGGCTATAAAAATAAATACTGCAGAGTTAGTAACTGTGGTATATAAGCATTAAGGAGTGACATTAAGAAAATGAAAATTTAAAGAGAGTGATGCCGGGGTGAGCTATTTCAATTAGAAAAGTGTCCTCTAAGAAACTGTTGGGTAGTCTAATTTTAAATGTATTAAAACCTAGAAGAACCTTTAACTAGAGATAACAGCCTCTGAATTCTCATTTTTGTCTGATTGTACGAATTTTTTCATTATTTTTCTATATAAGAGAGCTAATGATAGTTAACTTTTATCTAGTACTAAGCACTTTTACTTAAATCTGCTCACTGACTCCTCCCAACAGCCTAAGAGGTAGGTATTCTTGTCATGCTTCTATTATAAAAGAGAGACCTCAGGCTTTGATGAATTAAGTTGCTTGAACAAGATCACATAGTTAGTAAACAGAGATTTGAACCCAGGCCTGCCAGTTTCCAAAAACCCACACCCTTATCCAGGATGTTACACTGCCTCCCACAAAGACTCGAGGGGCTTGGATTCAATTCACAGAAAGATTGCTCCTGTTTTAAATAGTAAGCTCCCTTGATGCTTTTGAAATCATTCCATTGATTCATAGTTGATTTAAGCACAGCTCTTTAGGAACAGATCTGTTGGGTAAAGTGAGATGTGTCTGCATTGTTTGGGTTTTCTCATATGGTCAGAGACATCAGTAAGCCCCACCCCCATTGTACTTTATGCTGGTAGTGATTTGAGATTCATGAACCAAGAACATAAGAAATGTGTCATGAACTTTTCCTAAAATGTCCGGGGATGCTCTCCCAGGACTCAAACATGTGAGCATACCTTTGGAGCCCAGTGGAAAATATTTAACTCACGGAGGACCTGAATGCATTTCTTCTATCCCTTCTAATATCATTGTACAAATAATGGTATTTTAGAAAAAAATGAACACACATTGTATTATAAGGAAAGAGATTTGGTTTCTTCTGGAATGTTCTGGTAAGTCTTTTAACCTCTCTGGTCCCAACTATTGCATAAGAGGTAGTATAGTAGTTATAGACTCAGGTTCTCACATCCAACTGCTTAACTTTTGAACTTGAGGATTTTGGCTTCGGGTCAAGATGGAGTGAGAGGGACCAGATTTCGTCTCCATCCTGAAACAACTAACAAACTGGACAACATACATGAACAACAGTTTTTAAGACATTAGACATCAGTAATGAAAGTCGGTGATCCATGAGAGATGGGAAATAAAGGTGAGCTTTACACTTGTCCCCACTTGCTGCCGGGAGAGTTTCCAGACTGAGATGTAGGGAAGGGGAACCTAGTGCAAACCAGGACAGTCTCCTTGAGTTCAGAAGATGGAGCTAGAAGTTCCAGGGAAGCCAAGGTGGCCAGTTGGCAGGTAGAATATTGGAGAGGAGAGAGCTGCACACACAGAGTGTTCTGGAGATCTGCAGAGTGTCCACCTTGAGTCTTTAGCTGAGTACAGATCTGTGCATTCATGTGAAGAGACTACCCAAGAATAGTTTCTACCCAGGGATAATACTCAGAGCTCACACAGGGCTTGGACTAGTTCCTGTCCTCACCAGCCATAGTAGAAAACCTCATAATACTTAGAGTACCAGCTAGTGTATGCAGAAGAGTTTTGCCTCAGTGGCAAAGAATAATTAGCCTTTAACTAAACCCTGCTGTTAAAGATACCTAGCAAATCGTAAAAGCAAGACCTGAAAGAGCCTAACAATTTCCAAGTAACATAATTACATTACAAAACAAAGATAATACTATAATATCCAACACCCAGCAATGTTAAATTCACAATGTCTGCCTTCTAATAAGAAATTACCAACCTAAACTTAACCACTTACCAACTGTACCTTGAGTAAAGATTCAGACCTTCTAATTGTGTTTCTTCATCTTCAAAATGAAGATGATAATGGTACCATTCATGGAATTGTGAGGAGCAAATAACTTCACATATGTTAAGTACTTAGCACTGTGAATGGCACATAGTAAGAGCTCAAGAGCTAATAATCATATATTACCATTATAGTTGTTATTTGTAAAGAACCATCTTTCTTACATAGAATTTCCAAGTATTTATTGAAGATGCTTCCACCTCTAACATCTGCTTGTCCATGAAATTCTGAACAGTGCTTGACACTGTTTAAAAGTCAAGACCCCTCCCCTAAGAGACAGCAGGCACTTTGGTCTTCAACAGCACCCATATCCCCTCACCACCGCCCCCACCTTTTATGAAAACAGAAAGTTGGGGCTGTACTTTGGGTAACGAGAATTTGAATATTCTATCTTGTCAGACAAAATATAAGTTTTATCAGTGGCAGATTTTTTACTTGGTGAAAAAAAAAGTGAAAAGAAAATACTGCCATAAAAATATCATTACTTGAGATCATTATTTGAAAGGAAGGAAGGTGAGACCGAGATTGAGCTGAGGGTCCAGAATCTCCTCTTGACTGCTATCATCTGCCAGAACTTCAGTCACTTCTGTCACAACTGCCTCCCAGGTGCCCTTACTCATCCGGCACCATCCTATGGTCTCCTGTCCTCATCTCTGTCATTGACCTTGTTCTGATCCTACCAGGCCCACTGGGACCAAGGATGTAAGGGGTACGTGATGGAGTGGGTGCTGCCTTAGCTGATGATCCCATTTCTGGCCCTGAACACTATTCTTTTGAATACCTGTGCTTTTAGCGAGTGGCCTTCTCTATTACTTGTCTTCCCTGTGCAGCTACATTTTTAGCAAGACAGAAGAGAATCCATTACATTTAATTTGATGCTATGGAGTCTAACGTTTAAAAAAAAGTTAACTGATTGAAGTGATTTTAATTCAGAATGATTTATTTTTGTTTCCTCTTGTTTTAGTTTATTACTCTGTTACTGTTGCCATTAAGCAGATTTCTGATACTTTGATTTTTAGGCTTAAGGGTCCTATCCCACTATTTCCTTTCATGACCTTTCTTTCTTTGGTTACTGGATTCTTCATTTTATTTTATTTGTTTTTTAGATGCTTGCACACTGCTTCTCCAAAGGTTGTTAGCATTTGTCAGCTCTCAGAATGACAGTTCTATTCACTATAGGAGACAAGTCATTTTCTTCCTGAAGAAAGGGGAAGCTAATCTCCTCCTACAGTAACATGTTTTGAGAAACATAATGCAGTGGGAAAATGTACCAATTATTTCTCTGCAAATTGTCTCCCTTCCTCCAGATAGACAATCATATCAACATTTTCGGACTCTTTTTTTATTCGTTTATTTATTTGTCTGGGTTTTTTGTTTGTTTGGTTGGTTGGTTGGTTTTGGGTTTTTTTTGTTTTTGTTTTTGTTTTTTTGCAGTTTTATACACAACTCGCCTCCTGCAAAGTTAAACTTGATGTTAAAGAAAATGAATGAATGTTCCATGAACTATATGAGTGATAATGTATTGCCATGTGGTTCTGGGCAGCTATTATTTGAGATTTCATTCCTGTTGATAGCATCCATCCAAGCCCTTTAGCAAGAACATTTGTTTTCCATCACAAAAGGACAGGAGTGGGGAAGATGGCTGGATAGGTTATTTATTCTTTATGAATTCGGCAGGGGAAATTAGATAGAGGGTATTTATTATATATCCATTTCCCTCTGACCCTTTAATGATCATTGAAGGCAATGGGAAGGGAGTAACTTCTTTTATGTAGCTGAGTCCACGTGCAAACCAGTCTGTGCATAGCTTAGAGTCTGACCTGAATTCAAGTCCTGGTTCCAGTATATGCTGGCCAGGTGCTTTGGACAAGTTGTCCAGTCTCTCCAAGACTTACTTTGTGCATCCGTAAAATGGGGAATAGCCACAGTACCTTCCTCCTAGGGTGCTTGGGAGATTTAAGGGTCCTATGCGCCCAGTACAGTGCCTGGTACTCAACAGAGGCTTTAGGAAAACGATCACTGAGATCAGTCTTAGTTATTTAAGTTAAATGACTCTAAAATGATTATAACCTCTTTTAATGTAAAATTAACTCTACACAAAATGCATCTGGTAATTTTTCCCAGTAAAATATACCCACACTGGAAGCATCTTCAGATTCTATGAAAGTAGCCAGTGCAGTCCCTGATACATTGTGTCTGAATCAGTTTATTCCCCTAACTGTATCTGAGGGTAGGTAAATTTTTTTTTCATTTAAAACATTTTTTTATTGAAGTATATCATTCATACATGAACATACATAAACAATAAGTGTATAGTAAAAGCTGCAAACTTACAAAACAAACTGTATAACATCATACAGGGTTCCCATACATCACCTCACCACCAATACCTTGCATTAAATGAATGAAGTTTTAGCTATTTAAAAATAAATGTGGAATTGTTTTCAAATTCAGATATAATTTGACTTGATGGCCGAAAAGTTTTGTCCTGTAGGGCCTGCTTCAGCGATTAGATAACATTTTAGGAATTTTTAGAGATTGAAGAGGCTTTTGTGGATTATCTATTATTAAACCATTGTGTTTTATAATTGAGGCGGCAGATCTAGAAAGTTTAGCTATTTTTTTTTTCAAGATGGTGTAATTAATTTCCAACAGAGTGGAGCATGAACTGAGACTTTTTCTAATCTATTGAATGTATTTTCTAAATATTGCTGCTTCTCATTGGTTCTTTTGTAATTTTAGACCATTTTCATGTAAACAAATGCTTATATCAGGGGCCTCATAAACATTAATGTTAAGTACCCATCATCTTTGTAATACTGTTTACAATATTAATTTGCTTTAGAATTTTTTCTTCATTAAAATTTCTCTTTGTTCCCAAAGAGTTACAAATTTGGAATCGGTGACAGCCAAATGACTATTACTTCATTTTAATAGCATTCTGTAATTTCATTGAGCTTGGTGTGGTTTTAACAGGAAACATTTCGTTTGCATTCCTGTGTATTTTCTCATTTTGAAAAGATAAAACTTAAGCTTTTTAGAGCTAATAACTCAAGGAGAAACCCAGCCAGGTTTTAATTTGACAATATTAGTCACATGCATGCTAGACTCACAGCTTGCATTTCCCCCCTTACTATGCAATTATCTGTAAATACTGTATGTGCTCGACTAAAAGGCTAGGAAGTCTACAATTATATTAATGTAGCTCCTTAATTGCATATAATGGGATTTTTAGGCTACTGCAAACTATCACATTTATCATATTCCTAATAAAATTACTCATTTTTTTGGTCATAGGCCTTTTAATTTACTTCTCATTTAGTTTAGAGCAACTCTAATTCTTGAAAAATTAAATCATTTGAAATGAAGGAGGAAAATATGAAAGCCAGATTAAAAGCTGAATCCACTTGAGAGGGAGTTACCAAAAACCTTAAGTCTTCTTGCCCATGAGACGTTTTCTGCCCTGGGCAGCACACGTTAACAGGTGATTCATGCTAAGAACTCTTTGCTTGTAAGATTCCATCTCTCCTTTGGGGACAAATATGAATGTTCTTTACCCCTTTGATGTCTAAAACAGGTATCCCTTTATATATAAAATAGATGTATTCCCCTCAAAAGTTAGTTGCCTTTAAGGAAGATTTCTTCATGTCATTCCCATTTGCACTGACAGCCATTAAGAAATCCAACTGGCATTTCAAGACCAAAGAACCTCAAGCATGTATAATTTTGAAATCATAATAAGGGAAGGGCACTGGTTTATAAGAAAAGGTTAATAGTATTCAAAAAATCATTAAAAATACCCATTCTGACCCTCACTATACCAAATGCTTTTGAAAGCGGTGATGGAGAGAAAGGAGAATGTCAGCCCCAAGGAGCTGGAACAAGCCAGAGAGGATGGCAAAGTCCTGGCAGAGCTCATTATGCACGCGGGGCATAAGTGACTAGTTACGTGTTGGCTTGCTCACCCTCTCCTGTTCTCTCTCTTTCTGCCTCTCTGAATCTCCTAACCTCACCACACTTGTTATTTGGTTTATCAAAGCTTTGCAGGGTTGAATCACCCTCTCCTTACAGTTTGGCTGGAGCCCTAGGTACATATATGGGAGCAGCCTCATTGCCTTTTTCCCTGCTTCTGGTGAAACCATGGCACAGAAATGGAAAGTGTCAGCCCAGACACGCTGCTGTCTTACTGATCTCACCACCCGTATCAGAAACATCCTCCAGGATAGCAGTAGCCTCCAGCTGCTCCATGGCTCAGTGAAAATTCCTCTGACCTGTGATCTCTGGCTCCTGAGGATTTCTACTCTATCCTGGACCTCAAAGTTGGTAAAGAAATAGCATCTTATTCTGGCCATGTCAAGTTCTCTGGAGAACATCTGGCCGTTCACTGATGCTGTGATCTCGTGAGCTCTTGGTGAAGTCAGGAGAGAGAGAGGGAATGTGTGTGTATGTGTGTGTGCTCGTGAGTGTGTATACACAGGTGTCTTGAGAGGTGGAGGATAGATAGAGACATAGAAACATGTTAAGGTAGAAAGTCCCTATTTAAGGTTTGGTTTTCCCCGGGTTGTTGGGGACCATCAGGGACAGAAGAGAATAGGGGTTATGAGCCCAGACAACTGAGCCAGGGTGCCTAGACTCAACTCCTGGTACCATTTCTTGCCTGTGTGCCCTTTGGCAAGTTAGTTATTCCTCTGTGCCTCACTTTTATTATCAGGAAAATGGAGTTAACTTTGTGTGATTGTGATGAGGCATTACTGAAGGGTTTCAAATAAAAGGTCTAGAACAGTGCCTGGTAGAGGTGTTACGTGAGCCATTGTTACCAGAAGCCCAGAAAAGAATGCCCAGCTCAACCATCCTGATTAGTACCTTGCATTTTGGGGGTCAAAATGTTGTATATCTTCAGGTAAAATTAATAGACTCAGATTTTTAATGAAAGTAGGCAGAAAATATATATATATATACTGTCACTGTAAAATGCTGCTTGTCAGGTTGCCTTATCTTGAGAAATATTTGTCCTGTATGCAATGTATATTTAACATATATTGGGGAGGAGGTCCCAACTATCAGAAGCTTTAAATTGTAATATCTCTAATGAAAAAAGGCTTTTAAGCCATTTTCCCTAAAATTATGTCTGCATATTTTCTATGCTTTCCTCCGTGATTTTTTTTGGCGGGGGGTGAGGTGTAATAGCTCAGTCTCTACCACAACCATCTTCCCAGTCCCTGATTCCAAGTACTAAATAGCATATCTAATAGTGCTATACAGAGGTCAGACAATGAGCGTCTTTGGTTTTATCTTTATTCTACTGAGATCTGTTACTCAAGTCTTATTGGTGAACATAAGGGTCATGAAGTAGATGTTAGGAGAATTTTCTTACTTTCAACTTTTTCTTATGCTTTGCCTCTTGCAGGGATTCATCTTATTGGTTAGATAAATAAAAGAAATGCCAAATCTAGGATTTATTTTTTTCTTAATCTAATGGAATTATAGTTTTGAAATGTTGAAATTGGGTGTGATGGGTGGAGGAATAGATCATTATGTCTGCCTGGAGAATGTGAGAATGTTTAGCCCGTGTCCGTTATTTGCTAGCCTGCTTGCCTGCTTGACCTGATGCATCAGCATCCGAGAGAAATGAATCTCAGGAGAGAATTTATTTGGGTCACCATAGCAACAGGAGGGGTGCAATGATTGGGTCTGGAAGCCTATAAAGAATGCACACATGTTGGTATGACAACTGCAATACCTAGTTCTCTGAGTTTAAATGTTTCAGGGAAAATCTAATATTTAACTTTTTCCATGGCATTCAAACTTTTCTTTGGCCGTTGGTGGTTAATGTGGCATGACTCAGACTTTGATGTCTGATATCTTTTTAAGAAGTTAGATTCCTGAAGGAATTCAGTGACTATTACATTTTGAGTCATAATACTCTTGTGGCAGTCTAGCAAGAATAAACTTTTTTTTTTTTAATTATCTTGTTCTATCTTTTTGGCTTCTGACTACCTAAAAAAAAAATGTTCCTTTTCCGATGTGTACTAACACCGGGTGCCCTTCTTTATCATTCCATTACTGAGCCGAACATTTTAAATGTCATTTAGAAGAATATTATATTGAGCTGCTCACAAAGAAATGCTTTTCATGTTGGGATTCAATATGGGAGTTTAATTCAGCCCTGCACGGAGATACTGGAAAGATTAACAGATTATGGGATGAGAATGGAAATTTAAATGACAGATCAAAGAGACTTGAGTAGGCTGTCTTCTTGACTTCCCAAACTAAGAGACAGATGAGTAAAACAAAGCATATGTATTTTTAAAAGAGCAGGTAAAAAACAAGAAACACACATTTGTTTGAAATCTCTCTGGTAGAATCTGGATGTTGGAATCTGTAGACACGTGGAAATCTGAGGAGTGTGCCCCCTTCCTGCCTGTCAGGTTTTTATCTTCACCCTGTCTCAATCCCATTATTCCCTCCTCCATTTCTTGCTTCAAGTCTTCAGTTCTTAGGCAGAACCTACTCTTAGTTCCTTCTAGGCACCAAGTTTGACCAACCGTCCCGATTTTCCTGGGACTGTCGCACTTTTAGTACTGAGAGTCCCACGGAACTCCCCAATCCCAGGCAGATTGGGCAGGGTGGTCACCCTAGCACTGAGTGTTCTTTGTGCATTCCTTCCTGTTTCCCATCATCCCACTGGTCTCTGCCACTTTCTGATTTGCAAATGGCCTAGACGTGCTGTACAATGTGGTAGCCACTCGCCACATGGAACTATTTAAATTTAAAATTAATTACAATTAAATATAATTAAAAATTAAATTCTTCAGTCATCCTATCCACATTTCAAGTGCTTAATAGCACATGTGGCTACTGTCTACCTTATTGGACAGTGCAGATATGGAGCCTTTCCATCATCTCAGAACATTCTGTCAGACCTTGCTGATCTAGGTATAACAGAGCTACTGAGAGCAGGGTTAGGGGAGTGGGGGCCAGGTAAGCAAGTTTTCCCTACAATTTTTGACAGATATAATCTTAGCAGGAAAATATGAAATGCCCAGGCCTGTTCAGGATAATCTCAATTCTCTTTGAATTTCTTCTTTTGCCAACTGTAGAACATGTAATAAGGATATCTGTCACCCTTATTAGGCCATTCATCAAACAGGTATTGAACACCTGTACTGGGGATATGATGATGAATTATGGTGCCTGCCTTCTGGTGACTTATGGTCTCAAATGGGAAGAAGAAGAGTTGTGATAGTTATCACTAATAAGACTTCTCATGAGGTGCGTAGGAGGGGTTGATTAACTATTGAGGTTGATGTTCAGAGAGGGGATTTGCAGAGGAAATGATGCCAGGAAAAGGAATTGAAAAAATAGAGAGAGGTAGTGCAATGCATGGTTGAGGGTTAAACTTAAGACTCTGGAGCTAGACTGTCTGGACTTGAGTTTTGCCTCCTTCCTCCCCGCAAAATTTATTGGCTGTGTGCCTTTGGGAAAGTTTCCTGACTGATTGTGCCTAGAGCCCCTCATCTATAAAATGAAGAGAGTAATAGTATCTGTCTCACAGGGTTGTTGTGATGATTTCAAGAGTTAATACTCATTAAAGCTCATTGAACCAGACCTGGTACAAGATGAGAGCTACATAACTATTTTGGTAAATATAATAAATAAGAAGTAAGGGTAATCAAGAAAAATAAAGTAAAATGCACAGAGATGACAACAGCATGGTGGGGTTAGAGAACCACAGGCTTTCTAGAACTTTCTGGGAGTTGGTGGTGCTAATGCTAGTGGTCCTGGGGTAGCAGATAGGGAGTGGGAAAGGGTATTGAGGATTGAGGAGAGAATAGGTGGGCACATAGGTGGAGCATGCTAAAGGGTGTGGACACTAATTATAAGCGATGGGAAGTTGTCTAAGTTTGTTTTTTTTAATGTAGTAAAGGGGGGAGATTAGATTTATGCTTTAAAAAGGTCCCAATATGATGCCTAGAAGGATTCATCTGAGAAAAGAGATAGCAACTGAAATATGAGGAGTCCTGAAAGGAGACAAATAGACTTGAAAGTCATTCAGGAAGTTAAAAAAAGAATCTGACTAATTGTGTGTGGGGAATGCATAAAAGGAAATGTCCAGTGTAAAAATGAATATATTAGTTAACCCAATGTACTTGAAAATAAGAAATATACGTTCAGTTTGGGGGCTAATTTCAAAGACAGTGTTCTGTCTCTACAAGACATTGTCACCAAAGAATATGCTATTACTTTTGCTTACTGCTCTATTGCCAACTCTTAAAGTGAGTTTTAGTATCTTTTGAGGAAAATTTCCCTGTGCTATGGAAAAGGGAAAAGGGAAAATTTGAGAGTGGGAAGTGGTAGAAAGTTTAAGACCCATTCTGTTATTTTAAGTTATCACTTTGTCTTTGGAAAAGTAATAAAAGCTTATTTCCTTTATAACTTCATCTGTGTACTCAGAGCTGTCACATTAACCCCACATTAGTATTAGATTTTAATAAAAGACAACATGGCAGGAAGAAAGATGCTTGCTAAATGTAGAGAGCGAGCCACGTAATTTAGTTTGGGGAGGCTTTCTAATATTGTTTTTATTTTTTCATTGTCTTGAAAATGATATTTGACTTTGTCAAATAACAGCACAGAAAACAAAGGCTTTGTCTGAGTACTACTTGGAAGGTGTTGCTGAACAATGTAAGCTGAGACGTCTCTTTCTGTACTAGCATGGTTGGTAGCATTTTGTAGCCAAAGGGAAGAGCTGGATTCCTCCATTAGAGCAGAATTCCTGGAGTTCATCTCTGGGCTGCCTTAGACATGTTTTTGAGGATGATCTTCTCTGGTATGTTCTTTCCTTTCTTCTCACATTCCTTAATCAATGAGTTTGGTGATTACATTATATGACCTCAAGTAACGTTCAAGCCTCCAGTGCCTAACGAGCTTCAGTCCTCCACCCAACGCCGGCTCTGCTGCTCACTGACCTGAATGATGTGCTTAGCATCTTCCTTCTGATTACCTCTCCCTCCCAGCCCCTTTGGCAAGGCCCAGGCTTCCTATTCCAGGCAATCCCATTGATGGAACAGCTGCCCATCTAATAAATGGTATAGGTATGTAAGTGCCCAGACCAATAGTATTTTTTATTTTCCCACTTCATTTTGCTTCTTGGCTCTGTAAGAAGATTAGAAAAGAAGGGAGAGTCATGGGACTGCCTGTTCACATTCCCTATGTGGCTTGGTGGAATATAGGAGAGAGGTTGAAAATGTCAGGTAAAGTAGCATTAAGCAATGGTCTGTGGGCTTCAGTTACCTATGTCAGGCCTCCCTCATGGTAGTTGATATCGGTTGAATTGTGGCCTCAAAAAGATATGTTCAAGTCCTCACCCCTGGTTCCATGAATGTGAACTTATTTGGAAATTGTTCAGATGGGGACAAACTGGATTAGGGTGGGCCCTAACCCAATATGACTGGGGTCCTTATGAGAAGAGGTCCATTTATACACACAGACACTGGTGAGAGGGCCACGTGAAGATGAAGGCTGCATGATGATCTACCAACCTAGGAATGACCCAAAGATTGCCAGCAAACACCAGAAGCTACAAGAGGCAAGGAAGGATTCTTCCCTACAGGTTTCAGAGGAAGCATGGCCCTGCTACCCCTTACTTTTGGACTTCTAGCTTCCAGAACTGTGAGATAACAAATTGTTGTTTTAAGCCACTCAGTTCATGATGGTACTTTATTCCAGCAGCCCTAGGAAACTAAGACACTAGTAATAAACAGCTAAAAGCTGCTAGATTTGTTTTTGCATTTTTCCAGAAATATTTTTCTCAATCCTGTGATTTCAGGTGAGGTTAGTGCCTCTGTAGCCTCCTTCCCATGCAGCCTTCCCATTGAGCCTTCCTGAGTATCAAAATAGAACAACATTAACAGCTAATATTTTGTGTTTCTTCCTGTGTGCCATGCACTGTGCTTTACAAATCCTTTACAGTCTTCATTTCTCTTAATCCTTAAGGTAACCTAAGGAGGTATGTACAATGATTATCTATATTTTATAGGGGAGGAAACTGATGTTCAGAGAGGTTGAGAGATTTGTACTGTCACACAGTAGAAAGTGGTGGAGCTAGGATTCCAATTGAAGCAACCTGGTTCCAAAATCCATGCTCTTAACAGTATCCTCTAAGTGTCGCCTTCCCTGCCAGCCCCCAGCCTTTCACACATACCCCTTGCTTTACTAGAAAAGTACCTCATCTGGTATTAAAATCTGCAAAGCTGTCACTTCATATGCGGGATCCTTCCTTTCCCATTAGGCACGATGGGCATCCACATCTTACTTCTGTGGTTCCCAAAGTACTCCTCCAAGTCTGAGAGAAAATTGCCACCACTCAGCACCTAAGCGTTGTTTCCACAAGAGTAAATTTCTCTCTATAAGACATTTTGATAGCAGTAGCTCAAACTCTGTGAGGAGTGAGGCACGTTTTTATCATCCTCATTTTTATAGATGGAAAAAGAAACTTAAAAAGGTTAAGTGACTCCCCAAGGTTGAGTTGCCAGTCTTCAGAGGTGACAGAAAAGGTGGCAAGAAGATAAAGGCATCTCAACTTTTTTTCAAAGTCCCATAAGAGTTTGGCTTATAGGATTGTCTTCACTTCTTCGGCTTATATAATACCACTTTGAGTGCCTGACCTGACCTCTCATTGTTCCCTGGGAGAACTAATGCAGTTGCTAGCAACAAGTTCTCTTGTGGGCCCAAGTTGGTTGATTTCATTTAGTAACTGCCTTTTGTTGTTTTCTACTCAGGAAGGGCTCTCGCTTTTTCTTCTGTGCCTACTCAGTCACACTGCCCGTTTGCTATAGAGAAAGGCCACAGAGTACTTTTATTCTGGTCATCCTCTCATTACCTTGTATAAAGTAGCCACAGGCACAGTGTAGGTAACGTTTAGAGTGGTTTTCAGTAGAGTTGGCATTCCTTTCTGTTTCTCCAAAACACAGCTAAGAAAAATCTCCTGGTAGTCAGAGCGAATGGAAGCTGCTCACCCATAGGTCAAATGCTATTACAAAGAATGCTGCCACCGCCGACCTCTCCGGATGATGAAAAGGGGTTTCGGCCATAGCACCCATATTTCAGAAAGCATCATGAGACCCATTTACGCCTTCCAGCTACTGTTTCATCTCCTTCCTTTCATCTTAATCACTTCTGGAGCACTATTCCATCTCACTATTTGAAATTCCCAGAAACCCCTTTCGGAACTGTTCTTATTTCTCCAAATTACACAGAGCCACACAGAATCTACCTCTCTTTACCAAGATTGCTGAAGGCTTCCTCACACTGTCGGAGGCAAAGTCTGCTTCTCAGCCCCTCCACTGCTTCTGGTGCTAGGAGCTACACTTTTATCCTTAATTAGCCTGCAAAACTCCCTGAGGACCCAACACTGTGCCTGGCACAGAGTGGGAGCACAGAGACTGTTTGTGGAATAAATGGGTCACCCACTCTGACTTGGACCTCTGAGGAATGGGCCTCAAGTGTGTTGTCTATTCTTTCTCTGACAACCCCTCTGTACCTCCTCTCTCACTTAAATACCTCCGGGAGCTTTAGGCTGGGTTTCTAAACTTCCAGCTCTATTTGCGTTCTCTCTCTCCTGATTTGTCACTGACACCCTCTGGCTACTGTTTCATCTCTTTCAACTTCTGTGATTATTTACTTCAGTCTCTGTGATGTTCCTCACCCCCAGCCTCCCCAACACACACACAAGGACACCTGCAGACAAAACACTCTCGGATTCTGCTTCCACCAAAGGAGTTAAAAGTTTTCTTCCCTTTTGACAACAACTGTTGTCTGTTTGCTCACATATTCCTCGCTTCTGTTAACAAATATATCAAACTGGTTTATCGATACCAAATGGCTTTATGCTCCCAACTACCTAGAGCAAGGGTCAGCAAACTTTTTCTGGAAGGGGCCAGATAGTAAATACGTTAGGTTTGAGGGCTGTTTGGTCGCTGTTGCAATGGCTCGACTCTATTGTGAAAGCAGCCATAGACAATGGATGTGGCTGTGTTCCAATAAAACTTTACTTTCAGAAGCAAGGAGTAAGCGGGATTTTGTTTGGATTATGTCTTTGTTAGCCTGCAATCTTTGAGCCAGTAAAGCTGAGACCCAGTGTAATGTCTGTGATGAGGTCCAGGTCAAAACTGCTGTGACTTGTCCACAGCAATGCTTCCCCTGAAATCTTCTGAGATGTATTGCCAAGGTACTTTTAAATTCCTCTCGCATCCTAGATGAAACTTGGGTTCTACTTTCTTCTACTTTTTCAGATCTCTGTTGATTAATCCTTTCCAGAGACCTTATGCATAAGCAAGTTCTTTTATTTAACTTCTTTGGTTCTTTATCCTTTTCTGTCATAGCTATGTTGCCTTAAACTTATCTCTGTGGTCTTGAGAGGCCTGGATCCCTTTTCCCTCCTTTCTAGACAATTTCTATCAAAATACAGAATGGACTTTGGAGTCTAAAAGATCAATTGATTCAGCCTCAATTCTTTAGTTGCAGACAACAGAATGCACTCTCGATAGTTTCAACAAAAATGGCTTTATTTCAGGGTATTGGAAAAATTGATGGACTTTCCAGTTCTGCAAACCAACTTCATATCCTACATGGCCAGAAATAATTTATCCAGTGGAAATACCCCCAAATAACAAGGGACTGCTCTAGAGAAGACCCAACTGCCAGCTCTTCCTGTCATTCATCACTGCTATGAATTAGGCACAAAACCTCCCCCACCACTGCCCCAGAAGAACCAAAGCCTTTTGCCCCATACTTTCCAAAGAATCTCTTTACTTGTTGCTCATTTCCACCCTCCTAGTAGTCCCTGGATGTATCTGCTTGGCAGAACCTAAGTCATATGTTGAACCAGAGCTGCAAGGGAGTCTGAAAAAGAACAGTTTTTTGTTTGTTTTGTTTTCTTGTTTTTAGCTCATTAACCTCCATAGGACAGAAAGTTACATTGGGAGAGAACTGAGTGGGTTAATGGCAGTATCTTTCACTGCCTTTTACTGGCCAGATGATCATGGGCCAATTACTGTATTTGAGTTTCCCTGTAGATAAAATGGGGATAAAAGTACATTCCTCATAATGTTAAGATAATGTTTGTAAAACACTTAATGCATAATAAGTGCTCAATAAATGGCCATTATGTTATGAACAGACAATAAATGAACATTTTTAACTATTCCAGTACATAATGACCACATTAAAGAAAGTTTTATCTGATGTTTAAAAGCCTATGGAACTTATAAGCATGAGGCAAGCTTCTCACATCAGTGATTTTAGTACTCTTTTTGACATTTTTTCCTTTTGTCACTTCAAACTAATCTGAACATGTTCTTAATCCATGTCTGTTCATTGAGTCCAGTCAAGCTCCAGTCTAACTTCAGCCTCTAAAGTACACCTACATGTTTTTATTCATAAAACGTGTTTTCTGAGTATAAGAACCACACATGATCACTGTAAAACACTGGAAAATATAGAAAATTATAAAGAAGAAGGTAATGCTCATTCTTGACTTATGCATGATAAAGTGAAAAGGCATTCATGCTAGTCAATTCAGATGGTTATTGCTTGATGCCAATGAGATTAAGTCTCATGCTCAGCAAAATTTGCCTAATCCAGGCCAGGTTGCCATGCTTCTGCTTGATGTTTGAACTTTTGTTACTAATTGCTTTCTCATCAACATTTGGGGGAGCAGCTATAGTTGTCATCCACATTTTACAATGGAAGAAACTGTGACTGGAGGTAGCTGATGCCAAGTTTCACACCTTGCAACTTGAGAGGCCAGGATTTAAACTGTTCCAGTCTCTTTCCATTATGCCGTACTTCTCTTGTTATGAGCTGTGTTGCCCTGTGGTCAGTTAGTAACACACAGGGATCAATTCCATTGTACATCTAGAGATTATAGTCTCAAGGCAGGCTATTCTCAGCCCCTCTCTGATGGACAATGAATTAGTATCACCCACTGAATTTAGGGAAGAAAATGTCTTGCCAAAGTTTGTTCCAATTAGTTGCTTTGAAATAATTTTGGAAAAATAACATACTGACTTGACAGCATGGCACAGGAGGTGGTTTATTTATTACAATCATGAAGGCAGGAATTTTTTTAACTTCATATGTTAGCACGTATTAGAGCCTCAATTAAACATCTCTTGGGGTCAATTCCTGTTTATTACAAAAGGATTTGACCTATGGCAAAACACATTTGTACATTTTTTACTAGTGATTGGTCTATTCTTACGAGGAGTTATTTCCTCATTTGTTGGTCAAATGAAAATAAAAGACAAATAAATGAATACCATCCAACTTAAATTCATTTGATTATTTTTATTTTGTCAATGTTTTAAAATGTATTTGGACATAATATTTGAATATAGAAGTGGAATGAAATTAAATAAATAAACAAACAAACAAACAAGACACACCAATATTCATTTTTGGTGTTCCTTGGGATCTGAGCCCTCTTCTCTACCTTTCTCTATTTAATTGCAGTACATTCAATAAAGTGCTCAAGCTCTGTTGTTAAGCTTATGCAACGTGCTTCACCATTATAAGCCTATTCTCAGTTGACTCATTCTCAGCTGGGCTTAAAAAGAAAACGATAGGGGAAAAAAAATCACCCAGAGGATGGACGCGGTTGATTTCCAGGGACATTGGGTCCCACACCAGGGCTGTGGGAAGCAGAGCTGATTTTTCAGGTGCAGCATCCCTCCAGTCGATCTGGCAGAGTTCAAGAGCCTGTGTATGCCTCAAATCTCCATGCAGTAGGATGAATCCTGGTCAAGAAGTAACAAAGTGGGCGAATGAGGCCAGCCCAGGCAGCTGGAGCAGGAGTTGGGTTCCACCACCATAGAGGCTTCTCTTTCTGACTCCTGGTGACTGTTCAATTCCCTGTGTGGTGAGTGCACAGAGCTGGAATTTCTTCTGGAATGTTAGTGTATTGTCTTAGTCTCTATAAAAACCATTCTTGTGAAAAGGCAAGTCCTTGCTTTAGGAAAGTAAATGTCAACTATTTCAACATATCTTTCTGTCTTGTTGTAGACACATTTATTGTTTTCTGTGGAATTTAATTGCTTTGCTCCTTAGCTAGATTTTTCCTCATTGCATTTCACATAGCTTTAAAAGATGGTCTTTCACAAGACAGAAGGAGTGGAGGAAGTGAAAAGGTGTCAGTTTTCTCCCTTCTCATGATCACCTTCTAGTCAACAGATGTCACCAAAGACAGTCTCACTTTAAACATGGTTCTAGGATTTTTTTCAGCAGAAATATCCCCACGTTTGCAATAGATTATTGCAAATCTATTTTAAATACAAGCCAAGAGGAATATTTTCTTCTCTGACACTGTGTTTTACTTGTGTTGTTAATAAAATTAGAAATTGCTTACAGTTGTGAAGCTCTTTAAATTTATTAGATGGGAAAAATAGCAATTAACAATTTAAAACCTTCTAGTTCTTTAATTCCTGGGAAAAATAATAATTCTGAGTGGGAGTTTAGTTCTTCTCTAGGGTTAAATTCTGTCTTTTAAAAAAGACATCACTTGTAAAATAACCCTTTTCTCTCATTTCCTTGGAGTAACCAGGTGGACATATTTACTTTGGAGCAGTGATTCTCTTCCTTGGCTGCACATTAGAATCACCTGGAGAGCTTTAAAGATTACTGGTCCCACCCTCACAGAGTTCGGTTTAATTGGTTTGGGGTGTGACCTGAGAGTATTGGGTGATTATAATCTGATCTCTTCAGCATATCACTGTCAGGATGAATTAGCTCCAGCCATTTTCTGTCCTTATGAGTCATTCTACTTAAAATTCAAATTCTAGGGAGAGAGAACGAATTGGCTAAGCTTGGGTCACATGGCCACCCTTAGCCAGGAAGGGGTGGGAGCTTCTTGACCCACAGTTCCACAAGACTGCATGCTGGGCATAGGGATAGTTCCCCAAAGGAAAACTGATTTGCTCTTCTAGGAAGATGGTAGTGATAATTCTTGGCATGCAACATCAACAGATGTCCCCACACCCTGAGACCATTTTGCTCTGGGTGGGGAGGATGTAAGGAACATTTATCTCAGAAGGCAGTTGGCTCAGGCTCAGATTCCCTTGGTGTCTGCTAATTTGTTCATGGTCCTTATTCATTCATTCAGAAAATGCTTATTGAATATCTATAATATGAAAATCTCTCTGGGAATGCCAAGTTGGAGGAAAGTAGTGGATGCTTTTAGGGTGCTTACTATCTCATAAATGTAAGAGACAGGCAAATGTTAGCATGCCAGGCAATGTGTGAATAGTTCCATAGAGTAAAAACAGTATCAGTCAGACAACACATTTTTGAGTGCCTACAATTTGTCAGGGTCTCATGGTCCCAGGCCCATGAAAAGTAGAGACAACCAAATGTCCCAAGATAAGCTTGGTCCTTGCGTTAGTTACCCATGGCTGGAATTTCTGGTCTTCTGACTAAATCCTTTCCTGTTGTTTCCAGGTCTCTTGACCTCACTTATAGATAGCATCTTCTTGTGTTCCTGGACTTAAAGAACTGCCTTCATCATCCTTGCTTTAGTTGACCTTTCCGGACATAACCTCATGCCTACGTGCCCCTACCTAACTCAGAAAACTTACCAAGATCTTTTTTCTTTCTTTCTTGGAACCACCTTTCTGACATAGGTCCATGTTTCCTGCTTTGCTCTGTGTGGTTGTTAGACAAGGTCCAACAATACAGGCTCTCTACTCAGCCTCAAGTAGGGTACAGTCATTTTTTTTTATTAGGCATGTTGCTTTTTATTAGGCATGGGCACAGTCATTTTTAATTAGGCATGCAGAATATGCTAGATGGTGGTCAGAAACTATATTCTTTAAACTACTCTCTGGCATTTTAGGCTTATATTATAAACTCATAGTTGTTAGGCAACAGTGATGTTAGACCTGTAGTGTATTTGGATCTATTTTGTCTAATTTCATATTCAGAGTATGTTTGAATGTGATGAAAACCTGCCAAAGCTAGCAACCTAGCAGTAAAGATAACTATTGAAATCAGAATATATTCTCATTTTTTAAACTAAAATACAAAATTGAAGGCTCAAAGTAACACCATCAACAACAACAATAGCAAACATTGATTAAATGCCCATTATGTTTAGTCCCTGACATATAGTAAATGCCCAATAAATATTAGTTGTGGTTTTTATAGTTATTTGTTTTTGTTGTTGCTGTGTGCAACATAGTATCTATTTACGGATTTATTTAATCCCCATACCATTCTTATGAAATTAAGGTATTCTTATTATCCCCATTTTACAGATAAAGAGACTGAGGTATATAGACATTCAAGAACTTATCTAAGGTCTCACTGTTAATAAGTGGCATAGTTGGGAACCAAACTCAGGCAGTATACCTCTAGTACCCATTCTCTTAATCACAAGATGATAACTATTTTTACTGATGAATTTAGTGTGTGCATGTCATTGATGAACAGATGTTTGTAGAATGAACAAATGAATGAATGAATGAACAAATTATGGGTTCTGTGGCTTTTTCAACATGCTCCCCACTACCATACTCTAGAGAACTAGAATTCAAATGTTATTTGAATTTTAACTAAGTCATAATTATGAAGACATTTTATCTATGCAAAGCCACCCTCTGCTATACAAATTTTCTTTACAGTTTATCCATGTGCTTGGAGTCACTTATGGCACCTCATGATTTCATTAGTTGAAATAACTGAGATTTGCTTTATATTCAGAAGAATAACAATGTATTTGACCAGTGTAGACAGTGCTTAAGGAAACTACAGCAATAACCAAGAGAAGAGATGGGGTGTTTTGTTCTTGTTTTTGTTTTCTTTCTGTTTGTTTGTTTTCTGATTCTGTTTCCTAGCTTGCTGTTTTCAGGCTGGAGATGACTTTCCCGAAGTTAATTCCTCAATTGTCCTTGCTCTGTCAGCTGTCTTTCTTTTCTGAAAGATTTCCTTAATCTGCAGTGGTTCTTTTAGTGACTGTCTTGATAATACCAAATGTTGTCTGGCAAGCGAATGACCTTACCTGACTATTCTCATATATCAGCAAAGGAGACTGTGAACTTTGTTTTGGCCTTAATTTTAGGAAACTGAATCCCAAGCAGATAATGAACATGAAGACCTGTCCTATTTCCTGTTCCTGCACTTTGCCAGAGAATAATAGAAATTATTGCTCTTTCTATTTGTGTTTATTAACCTGTTTTGGGGAGAGTTACTTATTCTTAAATGATGGAGAAAAAGAATGCTAATAAACCAATACCTGGGTGAATCACATACTGAAGGTAACCCTCTTGGGGACGTTACAAAGAAGTTGCCGTGTCTTTCAAACCAGGAGTTGGTGAATTAGAATATTTATGCTATCTCTTTATAAAGATTTGCCCCCGGTTTAAATTGGTGCTCTTACAAAAGAACTCTGATAAACACTGGGTTCTATTATTTCTATGCCTGGGAAAGCAAGAACTAGGTACATTCCTAGGCATGATTTAGGAAGCCTCAGTCCTAGAGGAAGAGCTAATGTGGTTTTGTGCTGAAAAAAGTATTCAGGGAGACCACAGAATTGGGGCTGGCAGGACCATTGACATCAGTGGTGTTAGGTGAACTCATGCTTATCATTGCATAAAATAAACGAAAGAGATAGTCTCCAGGCATGTGGCTCATCAAACAATCAAATGCTAGTGGGGAAACATCCAACTCAGACCAGGGGGACCGATGAAGTCTTGGAGGAAATGACATTTGGCCTGAGTCTTAGAGGAGGAGTAGTTAGCTCAGCATGGGATAGTATTCTAGGGAGGGATGAAAGCGTAGACATTTACAGAGAGAGCTTGACATGATAAAGAAACTGTGAATGGTTAGTATAGGTATATGTGGTGGACAGTGTGAGAAGTAAGCAAAGACCAGATCACAAGGGCCTTGTTTCCCAGGAAAAGGGTTTGGCCTTTATCCTGAAGGCTTTGGGAAGAAGAAGGGAAGTGGGAAAGTGGCAGCATGATTTTCATCTTTGAACAATTGTTCAGACAGCAATGTGAAAGATGGGTTGGGCGTGGCTGAGAAATAAAGGCAGGATGACCAGGTACAAAGGGCTGAACTAAGGGTGGTAGCAGGGTGAAGAGGAGGGATGGATTTATGAGACATGTAGGAGGTAGGATCAACAGAACATGATGAGTGACCCAGCTTGAGTGGAAGGAGTTAAGGACTGCCCCTGGCTGGGTGACTGGTTGAATGGTGGCACTGATTTCTAAGAAAGGTTCTGCAAGAGGAGAAGCAGCTGTAGAGAAAAAGATTACGTGTGAATATATTCTTAGAAGCTGACCGGATTTATATATTGGGCTATTTATCAGCCAAAACTTACCTTGTACACATATATAGTGGTATTTGAGTTCTCTGCCTCAGTTGACTCAGCCCAGTGGTCCCTGTTAAGACTGTCACTTCTGATTCTCTTATGGATCATTCTAAGACTTTAGAAGCTTGAAAGTAGAGGCATCTCCCATCTCCAAATGGCTTGAGGTTCATTGTCCTCCAGGAGTGAGCCTTTGAAACTGGGGAATCAAAAGAGTATTTTGCTAACTTGCCTCTTCAAGATGTCAAAGATAAACTGAGGCATTTAAAAAAATTTGTTAAAGTTTATTTGGGCAACAAATGATTTGTGCATTGGGCAGCACCAAAACCAAAAGTGGAAAGGAGATCTGCTAAAAGAATGGAAAGGGGGAATCTTATGGAGGGTAAACGTGGAAGCAAGTGAGAAAATGTTCTGATTGGCTGACATTATGATTTCATTTTACATAGAAGGGTCTTACAAAGTGGGGAGCAGATATGCAGTGGTTAGTATGGTTTGCCTGTTCATTCTGATGAGCTATCTCTACTGGAACGAAACTGGTTTATCACCAAGTGTTGCTTACCTGCAATTCTGTAGGGTGCATTCCATTGTTCCATTTTCTCAGAAAACCCCTGCAGGTCAATTGTTTTTGTTTCCTGGAAAATCCTTTCTAGAAAAGGGGTCTATCCTGGCAACAGAGAATAGACTGGTGGTACAACAATCAAGCTGTTCCTGACAACAGTCAAACCACTGGATCCAAAGGGGAGGTTCACACCCACTCTGCCCCTATCAGGGTCTTGTGTTGCCCCACCTCCACCATGCAGCGCTCCCTAATAACCAGGGAGAGACCCACATATTTCTACATCTCTCTTCTTCCACCCTAACAGCTTTTCTGCATTAAAGGTCTTTGCATCTTTTGGCTCTTGTCCTTTCACACCAAATATCTTGCCTCTTCCAAAACTCACCTTTTCAAGCCACTTAGCCTTACCCCAGGTCAAAGGGCTGTGGGTACTAATGGGGTCTTCAAAGATAATAGAGAAAATTTGCTGGTTCTTGCCTCCATTTGCATAATGCTTTCCGGACAAGTATTTCTGGGGGTCCCCAGAGGGTGTTTTACTTATGTTCATAAAAGTCCTCACGTTCTGACTGGTCACTGCCACAAGCCACCACTGCTGTTCCTGCTGACGTCTGCTGTGGGAATATCAATGTCTGTACCAAGGGAAGTCTTAGAATTCCCACTTCTCAAGTTTCCAAAGCACTGTGGCTCTCTGTGCAGGGAGACGCTCCCTTTCTTCATTCTCTGCACAGTTCACTACTTGGACCCAAAGCGACCCTGCCCGCTCCTCCCTGTCTCTTAGTCTCCCCGAGAACGTCATGAAAACTTTTCCCCAGCAACTCCTTGTAGCTCCTCACTCTACATTTATGGATTATATCTCACTGTACAGTTATGGGCTCTATAAGGTAGAGGGCCAATATTCCAGCCTGTAGCTGCACAGAGGACTGAGACCAATCTACTTTGTTCACATATATGTCCTCAGTCCCTAGTAGAGAACCCTCCATGTAGTAGGCACTAAATAAATATTTGCTGATTGAAGCATTAAGAGAAACCCTTACTATTGCTCCTTTAACTGGTCACTTTCCTGAGGTCCAGCATTGCACATGCAAACAAGTTGCACCAGTCCTGACGAGCACCAGGCATGCTCAGACTAAGTCTGAGTACTGCTTTAGGTGCCAACTGGGAGAGCAGGACTATGCAAACCCCTTCCTCTCTGGCTGAAATTCATCCCCATGCCCACCCTTGACCCCTTTCTACACCTCTTGGTTAATCAGAATTCTAGCTCATCTGTCTCACTTTGCACTTTCCTTATTTTTTCCCACTGGTCTGTCTCCTCAAGAATGGGGCTCTGGTTTATTTATTTATCTTCACATTCTCAGTACCTCAATTAGTATCTGGAGCATCTTAGCTGCAAAACGTTGTTTCATAAAGAAGTGAATGGGTGGAAGAAGGGGGGTAAGGGGAAGGTAAAGAATGGGAATAAAGGAAAGAATGAAAGAGGGAAGGATGGACTTGATCAGAGAAACAAATTCCTATTTTAAGATGGCCTTTATCCTTTCTTGGAATTTCAGTTCGTTCTATCAGATTCTTCAGGTAACAAAATTTCTCCCAGCTGGTAAATTATGTACTTTGAAAATTCTGTTAATTTCTAAACTGTGGGCACAATACATAGACTATTACTTTTGTGGCTTGAAGGAGTAGAAGGTAATTTTTAAGACCTGAAAATAACCTGAGAATTTGACTCATTGAACTATAGAACCTTAAACCTATTCCCTATACTCACACTCTGGATCAGGCACTTAATGCTGTAATAGAGAATAATCATGTCTCATGATATATCTTGACTAATGAATGCGTGGGAAGTCACTTTTGCAACTGCAGTGCACATGGCTTATAATATGGCTAAGTGGAACTGATGCCTGGTGTGCTGAAATCAAGTGTTAAAATTGCTGTATTTGCAGCCAGATCCTAGAGAGACTCAGATGGAAGACTCTACTACAATTAGAATGTCAAATCACACTTCCCTTCTTCAAAATTGCTTTTCTAAAAATAAGATGATGAAAATATGTATTTGTGTGGTACAGGGTTTATTGTAGAATGCTGCAAATAAGACACCAGGAAATGTCTGCCTTGGAAACTCCATTCAGGAAGAGGCTTTCTCTGCAGGGAACTTCTGTGCCAAGAAGAAAACTGCACAATGTCCTCTGTGCTCAAAAGGTTTGCAGCCAAGAAAGCTGATTGTGTTTCTAAGCCTCAAGAATACAAAGGCATGCAGACAACATTGTTTTTTATCAGTGAAGGCCAGTTTTTTTCTTCTTCCAGTCATCTGAACTCAGTCATTCTTTTAAGGAGTTGGGGAAAGACTTATATAGTCTTTGAAACCATGCAGCAGCTTTTAAACATTTAAAATTGTTCATTATTGAATACATTTAGTGGTTACTCTGTAAGGGAAGGCATCTCTGGCATCCTGAAGGAGTCTTCAGGATTTCTCCCATGCCTTCCTTTCCTGTTGTGCAGACAAAACTAAGCAGAGTAAAAGGTTTAGGATTGTTGCTCGTGGTGAGTGAAAAAATCAGCTGATCTGTGAAGTTTCTTCCTTTAAGAGGTTTTCTTGGCCAGTGAGGATGACTTGAGGAAATCTCTCTGTTGGAGTAAGAAAAAATATTAAATAGAAAAAGTTTGGGGGTACCCATTTTCAAAAGATTTTAATTCATTATTTTATTTTGAGGATTGAAATGAGATAGAATCATTTTCAGACCCAGGAATAGACATTTGGATTATCCTCTCCTTCCTTTCCTACAGATAATGGATAACTTCAGTAATGTAAAACATCTGAGTCAAGTGAGGATGGGTGTGAGGAAACTTCATTTGGAGCAAGGTGGAGGCAATATTATTACTTTAACAATCGGCACCATCTATTTATTAAGCACTTTATAAAAGATAACTAGTGTACTTGGCACTGGCTACAAATTGGTGAAATCTTTGTTGTCATGGAGATTATTGACCTTGGATTATGAAAATGTTAGCTTTTCATTCCTTCCTGCATTTCACTGTTGTTATCTGGGATCGTTTTCCT
>JAQZBX010000966.1:69035-92316 GCA_029593785.1 Cabassous unicinctus | reverse complement strand
TGTTTTTTTTTTTTCACAGCTCTTCTTTAATTTTTGGTTCAACTTATTCTAAGTATTTTTTTTAATTGCACAGCTTAAATTATCAAGGATTCACTAATGGGGTGCAAATCTCACACCTTAAAAGTATTAGCTTAAAATGGATCAAGGACCTAAATATAAAAGCTACAACCATAAAAATCCTAGAAGAAAATGTATGAAAACATCATCAAGATCTTCTGGTAGGCAGTAGTATCTTAAACCTTACACCTGAAGCAAGAGCAATGAAAGGAAAAATAGATAAATGGAACCTCCTAAAAATTAAAACACTTATTTCTTCAAAAGACTTTTGCAAGAAAATACAAAGATAGCCTACTCAATGGGAGAATATATATGGGAGCCACATATCTGATAAGGGTTTGATGTCCATGTTACGTACAGAGATCATACAACTCAGTGATAAAAAGACAAGCAACCCAATTTTAAAAATGGGCAAAATTCTTGAATAGGCATTTCTCCAAAGAGTAAATACAAATGACCAAAAAGCACATGAAAAAATGCTTAAGATCACTAGCTATTAGGGAAATGCAGATCAAAACTACAATTAGATACCATTTCACACCTTAGAAAATGGCCACTATCAGAAAAACAGAAAACCACAAGTGCAAAAAGGATATGGAGAAACAGAAACACTCCTTCACTGTTGGTGGGAATGTAGAATGGTGCAGCCTCTATGGAAAAACAGTTTGGCAGTACCTCAAGAAGCTGAATATAGAATTGCCATATGATCCAGCAATCCCAGTACTAGAAATATATTCAGAAGAACTGAAAGCAAGGATGCAAACTTACATTTGCACACCAATATTCATAGAAACATTATTCACAATTGCTAAAATATGAAACCAGCCCAAGTGTCCATCAATGGATGAATGGATAAACAAATGTGTTACATACATACAACGGAATACTAATCAACTGTTAGAAGAAATGAAATTGGGATGCATATGACAATGTGGATGAACCTAGAAGATATTATGTTGAGGGAAATAAGCCAGACAGAAAAGGACAAATATCGTTTGGTCTCACTAATATGATCTAAATAAGTTGAGTAAACTGACATAGGTAAACTCTAGAGTATAGGTTACTAGGAAATAGAATGTGGGCTGAAAATGGGAGCAGATCCTTAATATATTTAGCATTATTAATTAGGTTAATTGTGAAAGTGGAAATGAATAGAGTTGAGAGTAACACATTATAGTGAATATAAGTAACTGCTGATTTATAAATGTGATTGTGGCTGAAAGGAGTAGTATTGTACATAAATGTCAACTGAAATGAAACTAGAGAATAATCTAGTTAATGTATAACATAATGATTTTGGTGGTGGATTAAGTCTGTGGTTAATTGTATAAATATAAGAATGTTGCTCTTCTACAAGTGCTAAGAATGTGACACCAGAAAATTACAACTACTGTGTCTTGTGGATGATAGGTAACAGTAATATTGTAATATTTTGCACCAATGGCAAGAAGATATTATTTCAATACTAAGGGACAACAATAGGGGGGTGTAAGGGGATATGGGATTTTTCCTTTTGGAGTAATGGAAACATTCTAAAATTGACTGAAGTAATGACAGCATAAGTCTGTGATGAAAACAAGAACAACTGATTGTACACTTTGAATGGATTGTACACAGCATTGGACTGTATAACATAGGGAATCCAGTGGTTGATGATGGACTCTGGTTAACAGAACAACTATGAGAACATTTTCTCATGAATGATAACAAATATAAAATATTAATATAGGATTGTAATAGTTGAGTGGGTTGGGGAAAAATACTCCAAATGTAAGATATGGGCTATAGTTAGTAGTAATATTTTGATGATGCTTTTTCATAGTTTGTAGCAAATGTTTCACAAAAATCCGAAGTGTTATTGTTGCGGAGATGTATGGAAGCCTTGTGTGATGATAAGCATGTTTGTTTTGTAAATTCACAAATTTTACTATACACTTTATGTACTTGCATGTATGAATGATATACTTCAATAAAATTTTATTTTTAAAAAATGTGAAAGCTTTCAAAGAAAAGTTACATGTATTATGAGAATGAAATAAACACTGGATGAGATTTAAAATGTATTGGAGGCATCTAACAGATTTGAAATTGCACATAAACAGATCAGTGAATAAGAAGATAGAGCATCTGAGCTTGAAAAGACAGAAGGACAGACAGAGAAAAGAATGGAAAAAATTGTAGAGGGTCTCAGGGAATTGAATGACAGTGTGAAGTGCACAAACACATGTGTCTTGGGTGTCCCCTAAGGAGAAGACAATGGAAAAATGACAGAAAGAATATTTGAGGAAATAATGACCAAAAATTTCCCAACTCTTATGAAAGACATGAATATTCATATTCAAAAAGGGCAACATACCCCAAACAGAATAAATCCAAACAGGCTTATTCTGAGATGCATACTATTCAGAATGTCAAATGCCAAAGATAAAGAGAGAATTCTGAAAGCAGCAAGAGAAAAGTGATCCAACACATACAAGGGAAGGCCGATAAGACTTAGTGAGGATTTCTTGAAATTCTTGGAGGCAAGAAGGCAGTGGTATGGTATATTTAAGATATTGAAAGAGAAAAACTGCCTGCCAAGAATTCTTTTTCCAGCAAAATTGTCCTGCAAAATGCGGGTGAGTTTAAAGTTTTCACTGACAAACAGAAACAGAGAGTTCGTTACCAAGAGACCAGCCCACAAGAAAAATTAAAGGTAATGCTGCAGCCTTAAAGGAAAGGACAGGGGAGAGAGGTTTGGAGGAGAGTGTAGAAATGAAGATTATTAGTAAGAGTGATTAAAAGGGTAAGAAGACAGAAAATAGAATGATATGACATATGAAAGCTAATAGATAAAATGGTTGAAATAAGTACTGCCTTTACACTAATAACATTGGATGTTAATGGATTGAACTCCTCAGTCAAAAGATGCTGGCAGAATGGATAAAAAAATATGAGTCATCTATATACTCTCTACAAGAGACTCACCTTAGATGCAAGGATACAAATAGGCTGAAAGTGAAAGTTTGGAAAAAGATATTGCATGCAAACAGTAACTGCAAAAGATAGAGTTGCACAATCGAAAAAAATAGATTTTAAATTCACAACTGTTATATGAGGCAAAGAATATTATATATTAATAAAGGTACAATTCACCAAGAAGAAATAACTATAATAAATATTTATGTACCTAACCATAATGTCCTAAAATATATTAGGGAAATACTACAAAACTGAAGAGAGAAATAGATATGTCTACAATAATAGTGGAAGACTTTGCTACACCACTCTTATTGGATAGACCATCTGGGCAGAGGATGCATGAGGAAACAGAGCTTGAATAATATGATAAATGAGCTAGGCTTAACAGACATTTTTAGAGCAGTACACCCCAAAACAGCAGAATATACATTCTTCTCAAGTGCTCATGCATCTTTCTCCAGGATAGAATATATGTTGGGTCATATAACAGGTCTCAATAAATTTTAAAAGATTGAAATTATACAAAGTACTTTCTCTGATTATAATGTAATGAAGGTGGAAACCAATAACAGGCAGAAAACAGGAAAATTCACAAATATATGGAGGTTAAACAACACACTCTTGACAGTCAGTGGGTCAAAGAAGAAAATGCAGGAGAAATCAGTAAATAACTTGAGACAAATGAAAACAAGAACACAACGTATCAAAACCTATGGGATGCTACAAAGGCAGTGCTAGGAGGGAAATTTATAACACTAAATGCTAACATTAAAAAAGAAGACCTAAAATCAAAGACGTAACTGCACATGTAGAGAAACTAGAAAAAAACCAGCAAATTAATCCCAAAACAAGCAGAAGGAAAGAAATAACAAAGAGTAGAGCAGAAATAAGTGAAATTGAGAACAAAAAAGAAGAGAATTAACAAAATAAAATTTGGTTCTTTGAGAAGAGCAACAAAACTGGCAAACCCTTAGCTAGACTGAGAAAGAAAAAGAGAGTGAGGATGCAAATAAAATCAGAAATGAGATGGGGGTCTAATGAGCCCACAAATATAAAAAAAGATCATAAGGAGATACTATGAGCAAGTGTATGCCAACAAATTAGACAACATAGATGAAACAGACAACTTTCTAGGACCACACAAACTACCTACACTGACGAGAAGAAACAGAGAACCTCAACAAACCAATGACAACTAAGGAGATTGAATCAGTCACTGAAAGCCTCCCAACAAAGAAAAGCCCAGGACCAAATGACTTCCCAGGTGAATTCTACCAAGCATTTCAAGAAGATCGAATACCAATCTTGCTCAAACTCTCCCAATAAACTGAAAAGGGGGAACACTACTGTGGCAGTTTGGCAGTGTTTATGAATTCCAAAAATAGATATTAGATTATGTTTGTAAACTGGTCTGTGCCTGGGCATGATTAAATTATGATTAGGGCTTTGATTGGGCCACATCAGTAGGATGTGTATAAAACTACACAGCAGAGCAGAGAGGGAGTTGGAGTTTTGATGCTGGAGTTTTTGAGCTGGAGCGCCTGGAAGTAAGCACACAGAGGAGCTTGGTTGTGAGGAAAGAGAAAAGACCCCGGGGAAGAGGAACAAGCTGTTTGCCTGATAGTCCACAGCTGGCCTTGTGGAGATAGCAGATCAGCTGAGCCCAGAGAGAAGCAAGCCCCAGGAAAAGAGGAACCCAAGAAGCCTGAACCCCCACAGACATCAGCAGCCATTTTGCTCCAACACATGGCAATTTGGTGAGGGAAGTAACTTATACTTTATGGTCTGGTAATTGTAAGCTTCTACCCCAAATAAATACCCTTTATAAAACCAACAGATTTCTGGTATTTTGCATCAGCACCACTTTGGCTGACTAATACAACTACCTAACTTGTGAAGCCAACATCACTCTAATTAATAATATCAAAGCCAGATAAAGATACTACAAGAAAATAAAATTACAGGCCAATCTCTCTAATGAATATAAATGCAAAAATCCTCAACAAAATACTTGCAAATCCAATCCAACAGCACATTGAAAGAATTATACACCATGATGAAGTGGATTTTATCCCAGTTATGCAAGGGTGATTCAACACAAGAAAACCAGTTAATGTAATACACCACACTAACCAATCAAAGAAGAAAAATCACACCCATCATCTCTATTGATGCAGAAAAGGCATTTTTAAAAATCCAGCATCATTTCTTGATAAAAAACACTTTGAAAGATAAAAATAGAAGGAAACTTCCACAACATAATACAGGGCATATTTGAAAAACCTGCAGCCAACATCATGCTCAATGCGGAAAGGCTGAACGCTTTCCCTCCAAGACCAGGAAGAAGACAAGGATGCCCACTGTCATCACTGTTATTCAACATTGTTCTAGAAGTTCTAGATAGAGCAATTAGGCAAGAAAAAGAAATTAAATGAATTCAAATAAGAAAGGAAGAAGTAAAACTCTCCCCATTTGCAAATGACATGATCCTATATTTAGAAAACCATGGAATATCTATGACAAAGCTTCTAGAGCTAATGAACCAGAACAGCCAAGTGGCAGGATACAAGATCAATATGCAAATATCAGTAGTGTTTCTATACATTAGAAATGAACAATCTGAGGAGGAAACACATTTACAATAGCATCTAAAAGAATCAAATACCTAGCAATAAATTTAACCAAGGATGTAAGGGATTTGTACTCAGAAACTTCAAAACAAAGAATGAAAGAAGACCTAAACAAATGGAAGGGCATTCTGTGTTCATGGATTGGAAGCCTAAATATTATTAAGATGTAAATTCTTTCTAAATTGATTTACAGATTCAATGCAATCCCAACTAAAATTCCAACAGCCTATTTTGCAGAAATGGAAAAGTCAATCAATTCCAATTTATTTGGAATGTAAAGGGACCCTAAATACCCCAAAATAAAAGAACAAAATTGGTGGACTCACATTTCCTGACTTTAAGGCATATCAAAAAGGCACCATGGTCAAAACAGCATGGTATTGGCATGAAGATAGACATAAGATAAATGGAATCAAACTGAGAGTTCAGAACTAGACCCTCCCCTCTGTGGTCAATTGATTTTTGACAAGGCTACTCAGCCCTCTCAGCTGGGGCAGAACAGTCTCTTAAACAAATGGTGCTGGAAGAACTGGATATCTATATCCAAAAGAATGAGATAGAAGACCCCTATCTCACACCTTATACAAAAATTAACTCAAAATGGATCAAAGACCTAAACATAAATGAACAAAGTCATGGAGTTAATATCTAGAAGAATGGTCAGCAGAAGATAGAATGAGGAAAGAGAATGGGGAGCAGAGGCTTAATTTGTGCAAAATGTGTAATAAGATTGATTGTAAATGTTTGGAATGAGATAGAGGTAGTGAAAGCACATTAGAGTGAATGTGCCAACATGGAGGTATGATTGTGGTTGAAAGGGAAAGTTTAGGGTTGTGAAAGTCATTAGAAGGGTAGCTAAACGATGAAACAAGGGACTGTAAAGCATAGTGAACCCTGAAGCAGACGATGAGTGTGGTTAATAGTACAAATGTAAGAATGTCCTTCCATGAATCCGAACAAATGGATGATAATATTACAGGATGTTAATAATAGGGCAGTATCGGCGCAAAAACACAACCAAAGCAAACTATAGATTGTAGTGAATAGTAAAATATGAAGATTTTTTAATCAATTAAAAAAAGGATTAATTTAGTTCATTAATTAGAAACTGGCTTTTCAACAACCCTATGGCATAGAGTCATCACATGCTTTTGTGAGGATGATAGTAAACAGAGGCTGAAGAAAGCTTAGTAAATTGGCCAAAGTCACGCAGTTGGGACTCTCTAACGTCAAAGCCTTTCTACTACACCATGTTTCTTCCCATAATAATACTAAAAGCACGGACAATTGTTTGAAACTAGACTTTGTCTGCTAGAAAAGCCACACATTATCTATTCCCAGCAACTGTGCTAGAGCTCCTGAAAAGCTAGTGTTGCTTCCAGCTATATCACACATCCAATGTCCCCTTTCCTTCCTCATCCCACCTCCTCCCCAGTCATCAGCTCTCTAAAAAATAATAGAAAAACACAGGATGTCATGACCAAATAAGGTTTTCTTTCTTCTTGTCATGTCAAAACAGTGATTGGAAGACAGCAGTTTAGAGGCACTATTGATGATAGCAGTGGTGAATTTATGAATAAGGTGACCACTGACTAATAGAAGGCTCATTGCAGAGTGGAAAACAACTGTGGGGTAAGGGAGAGAACAATAGTTTCTAGTCCTGTTACTACCACCCAAGAACTGTGATTTTGTGCATGTTGCTTAACTTTTCTATGCTTCAGTTTTGTCATGTGCAAAATAGAGATATTTACTGCAATGAGGCACTGTAAAAAATCAATGACAAAGTACATAAAACATAGTAATGGGTTAATTCCAAATACAATGAACAACATTGTAAATGAATATTCAGAGAATATGCAGAGAAATATCTAGGGGAGAATCCTGAATTTTAAATATCACGTATTTATTTCTTATTACAAGTTTAAAAATAGGAAGTTCAACTGTTGTGCCCATTTAAAAAAAATTTATATATATATATGACTTTTTATGATAAAAGCAATATATGTTTGTAGTAAAAAAATAAAGATCAGAAAGAAGAAAATACAAACCATTTGCAGTCCTTCAACATGGAGATAAATTACATTTTGTTGTTTATCCTTTTGGTCTTTTCAAATTGAAGATACAAATAGGAATGCAGTTTTATAACTTCCTGTTTTTTGCTTAACACAAATCATGAACAATTTTATGCTATGTTATGTATTCTTCTATAACATATTTTAATGGACCCATTGTTTACCCAAATCTTATTGTTGGACTTAAGAATTATTTATTTGTTTATAAATAATAATTATAAATATCTTTATAGATAAATATTGGCATGCATCCACAGTTATTTTTAAAATTCTCTTCTAGAAGTGGAATTACCTTTTCAAAATGCATGGAAAACCAAAAGGCTCTTGATAGTTTGACCATTGTGTTTGCAGGATTGTAGGAAAATTGCATGTACTGCATGACTGCAGAGGTCACCATTCAGAGATTAAAATATGAATGACCATCTCTAGCATTAAACAACCAAGTTTGCATTTCCATAAGCAGTATATGAGAGTTTACTTTTCCCCTATTCTTTAATATTACAATTTTATACATGAAATAGGAAATAATGGATAACAATGTGTATTTCTTTTATAATGGGTATGGCTTATCCTTTCTTTCCAGTGATCTATTATGCCTGCAAATTTCTTATGTGAAATTCCTGATCACATCCGTTGGACATTTTTATTGACTATCTTACCTTTTAATTATTGATTTGTAAGAACTCTTTGTATATTAAAGTTATTAATTCTTTCACATATCTGTTGCAGATAGTTTCCCTATAATTTTCTTTGTGGTACTACTGTTTTATAACAAAAGCAATGAAGATAGGTAGAAAGACCAAAAAAAAAAGATGAAAGAAAAATTTTTAAAAGAAAGAATAGAAGGAAACAACGAAGGGAGACTGGAATGAAGAAAAGAATAAAGGAAGGAAAAAAAAGAAAGAAAAGAAGAAACCCATTTTTTTAAGATAATGAAGATGAAAACCAAAAACTCAAAAATGGCTGTGATTTTAAGCTGATGGACCTGATCCAAGAGGAAATCATTTTATTTCTAAATAGAATCATTCTTAGTTCTCCTCAGAGACTTTTTAAGCAAAACAGTCTGCTTCCTGATTTACCAGGTGCAGGAGGCAAAATAGCCCCTCCCCCCCATGCATGTATCCTAACCCTGAAACCTGTGAATCTCTTGTGACACATTGCATGGGACAATTAAGGTTGCAGGTGGAATTAAAGTTGCTAATTAGCCGATCTTAAAAAGGGATATTTTCCTGGATTATCTAAGTAAGCCCTGTGTAATCACCAGGGTCCTGAGAAGTGGTGGGGAGAGGCAGGAGAGGAGAGCCAACGTAAGTTATGATGCAGGAATATCGGTCAGAGAGATGCAGTGCTGCTGGCTTTCAAGATGGAGGGAAAAGACCACGAGCTAAGGAATTGGGGCGGCCTGTAAAAGCTGGAGAAGACAAGGAAACAAATCCTCCCCTTGAGCTTTCCGAAAGGAACACGGCTCCGTCAGCACCTTGATTTTAGGCCAGCGAGATCATGTCAAACTTCTGACCTTGAGAACTGTAAGATAATAAAGTTTTGTTGTTTTAGCACCAAGTTTGTGGAAACATGTTACAGCAGCAATAGAAAACGAATACACCAGTGTCCTTTTAATAAGTAAAAGTATCACAAGAGAAATGTATTATCCAGGCTGACTTTTTTACTTTCTTTCCAAAAGGTTGTGTTCAATGTACAGGAAAAAACTACAGAAAGAATTCACTATTTTCTTTCATTAAAAACGTTTACAGAGTCCGGTACATTTGTGCATTTTCAATGTGTGGGTGGATCACACTGATGTTAAGACTTATACATGATTTGCTCTCTGTAATGTGGCATAAATGAGTTGGCTGCCTTCTTAGGAAACGATGGGCTTAAAGGATTCAAATACATTTTGCCTCCAATGGAAATCCAGGAAAAATTACATGCACTAAAAAATAAGCAGCAGGCATATAAAGAAGGCAATCTGTCCCTTCACAAGGGGCGCGTGTGCGTGCATGTAGCAAATGCTGGTAAACAGCAGGAAAAACAAAGACCTGGGAACAAGAGACTGGACTAAGCAGAGTTTGATCTCATTAAGAAACGCAGGCAAGACAAAATGGGTCTTGGAGGCAGGAGGGGGTGGTAGGCAGCTTTTCAGAGACCCCTACAGGGTCATTTTGAAAGACCCTTCACATTTTCCAGATAGACTGGTTTCTGTTCTGTAGTTGAAAACATTGAGGCAAATGCAAGGGAACATTTCTTTTGAAGAAGGGTATATGAATGAAATAATTTCTAATAAAGAATGTAGCTACTCTTCAGACCCATCAACCATAGAGCTTGGGCACCCCCCTCTAGCACTGGCGTTAGTAGGGACATCTCAAGTTATCTCAACAAGGATGTCTAAAGAGATGGACATCTAATTTTTTTTTTTTCAAGATTCTCCTCCAACACACGGATGTCAGTAACTTTAGACACTGATTTTCAGAATTTAGCATGCAGGAGTATCACCTGGAGGGCCTGTTGAAACACTGGTTGCTGGACTCCACCTCCAGTGTTTCTGATTCAATAGATCTTTAGGGGGGCCCAGAGAATTTGCTTTTCTAATAAGTTTCCAGGTGATAATGATGCTGCTGGCCCAGCCACCGGACTTTGAGGAGAACTGCTTTAGACTAAAATTCTGTGTTTTCTGTTTGCTTATTTTTGTCGTTTTTCTTTATACTTTCCCAAAGGACTGTGTTAATTATGGATACTTAAGAAGACAAATCACAAGTCAATGCAAAACCCATTGTATTAGTCAGCCAAAGGGGTGCTGATGCAAAATACCAGAAATTGGTTGGTTTTTATAGAGGGTATTTATTTGGGGCAGAAGTCCACAGTTACCAGACCATAAAGCATAAGTTACTTTCCTCACCAAAGTCTATTGTTCTGAGAGGGTTCAGGCTTCTTGGGTTCCTCTCTTCCCAGGGCTCCTTTTCTCTCTGGGCTTAGCGCCTCTGTTTCCTCCATAAGGTCAGCTGTAGACTATCAGGTGAATGGTTCATCTCTATCCTGGGGCCTTCTCTCCTTCTCACCACCAAGCTCCTCCGTCTGCTCGCCTTCCCGGGCTCCAGCATCAAAACTCCAAATGAGAACTCCAACTCAAAAATTGCTCCCTCTGTCCTTTGCCTTGCCTTTTATATTTGATTCCTCACCCAGCAAGGGGTGGGGCTCAACACCCTACTGACGTGGCCCAGTTAAAGCCCTAATCATAACTTAATCTTGCTCAGATTAGCAGACCAGTTTACAAGCATGATCCAATACCTATTTTTGGAATTCATAATTACATCAAACTGCCCAACGGCTACACCCATAGTATATATAGTTTTACAAAGAAAGGTGGAATATTTGTTCTTGGAAAATTAGATGCTTCTCAGAAAACAGGTAAAATGATTAAAACAATAATCATTCAGGGAGCAGATGTGGCTCAAGCAGCTGAGCACCTACCGCCCACATGGAAGGTCCCAGGTTCGGTTCCTGATGCCTTGTAAAGAAAAAACAAACAACAAGCAAAAAACAATAAGCAGACAATGAGCCCAAACAATGAGCAAAAAAATGAGCAAACAGACAAGAGAGCCATAGGAGAGGGAGGTGGAAACAATAATCATTCATATTAACTTGGTTTCCCACGTAAGAAGGTGAAATGGATACGCTGGACCTCAAAGGAGGTTAGACACTTCCTAGGGAGGACCTTCTGAAGTGTATTAAGCTAGGTCTTACCAAAAACTTGTTATTCCTGAGAGAAACTAGTTGGTTTCCATACCCATTTTTAGTGAGAATAAGAACTTTAGTCATATTTATGCATTTTTTGCAGTACTCAACAGAGTAATCTGACACAGCGTGATGCAGTGAATAAAAATGTCATTCAAGATAGAAATGAACATCAAAGTGTCCCTTAAGATAAAATGGAGCTTTAGCCTCTCTGTGGTCTATGCCTAGGAAGGGAAGGGGATTTTTGGGAATTGGCATTTCTGAACACACAGAACAATACAATCTGACGGATGGCTCTCTATTATGAAATGGTATTTGTATCACTCTGGCTAAGAACCTTTTATTTCATTTTTGTCCTCTAACAAAGAATTGTGATGCTTTAAGAACTGTTTAAAAGGGCGGGAGCTCTGTGTCCACGCACCATCAGTCCCCAACAGCTTTCAAATTTTGAATGGCATGACTCCCTATCTCCATAGCCTGTCATCTTTTTTTAATATATTGTCTTTTTGGTTCCCAGTTTTGTTAGAAAAAAAAAAATTCTTGCTAGAAATTTGGTGCATAAATATGGCTCAAGTGAGCACATTATATAGAATACTGTTGAACTAGAGTGGATTTCATTAATAGGCAATGGTACATTAAGTGCTTTGCAGACCATAATACTCTGTGCTTGGTTTTAATACGAATAACACCAAAATAATAAGACATGTACTTAAGAGTTTTTTAGAAAATTCTTTCATGAAAAACATTCTCTCTCAAAAGATGGTTGTTTCTCTCCCCTGCTTAAAATTGTTTAATGAGCCTGTAATTTTCAGGAAAATTTCAAATGGTTCAACTTGGCATGGAAGGTCCTCCTAGCTAAACCAGAATAAACCGCGTTAGCCACAGCTCCTCCTTTGACTCCTCCCTTCTGCCATTCAGAGCTAGTTTTACTATATCTCAACTGCATCTTGCTGGTTCTCATTCGTGTTTCCACACATGCTTTTCCCTCTACTTGAGTACGATGGCCATTGTCGTAGTGTGAGTAGCCCCAGAAGCAGACCCTGAAGCAAGGATTCTATTGGAAATACTTTATTTGGGAGGTGATCTCAAGAAACACTGCTAGGTACATGGTGGAAGGAGACAAGGAATGGAAGGAATGCAATAAAGTTAAGTCATAAACCTGTTACCACCGACAACTGGTGCATAATCCCCCTGGGGAACTCAAGGAGACTTATAGAACCAGCTTCTGAGTTAGCCCACCTGAGAGGCAAGGGAGCTGGGGTACTTATATGAAAAACGGCCCCCTGGGGTGTTTTAGGGGGCAAGCACTAAAGTCTCAAAGAACAGAGGTTGTAGGCAGGGCCCCCCTAGCATCTGCTGCAGCCCTTTATCCCCCTTGCTAACTCCAGCTCGTCCTGTAGGACTCAGTTTAGGACTTGCCTCTTCTGCAAAGCCTTCACAGACCTTCTCTCTGACTTTACTATCTCGTGTCCATTTCCCAGTAGAACCTGCACCTACTTCCATCAGAAAACCTGTTTCTGTCTCCTTTGATGATTGTTCACTTTTCTATTTCACCCACTTATTTTTGAGCTCCTTGAGGTAAAGGATTATCTTCAAAGTCTAGAGTAGTTTGGGCGCATGGTAGAGCTCAACCAATAAATGGTTGTTTAGTAGTAAAAGTAGTAGTAATGATATCATAATAGTACTAACAGTAACTTATGTGCAGACACTCTACATATATTTACCAGCACTCTGAGGTAGTTACTTTTATTATCCCCATTTTCCAGATAAGCAAAGGGAGACAGAGGCTTGCCATAATTTACCCAAGATTGCACAACGGTATGTGTTAGTCCTAGAAGCTTAAGCAGTCTGCGCCCAGAACATAGAGGCTTTAAATTTTTTTAAATTTTATGTTATTTTTAAAGAAACTTTAGATTCCATAAATGATACATCGAAAATATAGGGGAATTCCCATACACCACACTCCCTCCTTTTCCCACACATTTCCCCATTAACATCTTTCTTTAGTGTTGTACATTTGTTACAGTTGAACACATATTGAAGCATTGCTACTAACCATGGAAAATAATTTACATTATAGTTTATACTTTGTACTGCACATTTTTATAGGTTTTGACAAAATGTATAATGGCCTGTATCTGTCATTGCAATGTCATTCAGAACAATTCCAATGTCCCAAAAAATGCCCCATGTTACACCCATTCTTCCCTCTCCCTCCCCTCAGAACCTCTGGTGGCCACTGCCTTTATATCAATGTTACAAGATCTTCCATTGCTGGAATAATAATAAGTCTATTTTAGTCCATAGTTGCATTCCCCCTTATATTTGTTCATTCCTCAATCTTGAGGATTTGGGGATGGTGATGCCCATTCTGTTTCTGATTGAGGGGGGCTTAGATCCCATGAGGAAGATGATGGAACTGTCTTGCTTGCAGTTGTAGATACTATTTGTCTCTTTCGGATGGGCATTGTCCATCATCATCATTTTGTTTGTTTCCTGGGATAGTCGGACGAACTGGAGAGTAGGTGTTACAACACTGCTGAGATTCAGGGCTAAACCAGCATATGAACCGACCAAAGATTTAAATCTTTAGTACATATATTTAACAGGTATAGTGCTAATTATATGTTCCTCAAAAGAGCCATGTATAGGGAAATTATAAATGAGTCTAACTCTGTTACATTGGGGAACATATATTCCATGGTAAGGCCCACTGACAGGATGCCAAATTCCTGAGATTGTCGGCCCTGTCTATAGTGTCTAGATGTCTATAGGGCCCTCAGGAGCATCCCTGCTTGAGGCACTGTTCATTGTGGCAGTCAATGAGATCCTCTTGAGACATGCATAAGCATAACCTCTGGAATGACCTCCTGACTCACTTTGAAATATCTTAGCCATAAAAACTCATTTGCATTTAATATTTCCCCCTTTTGGCCAAGGTCTTTTTCCAAATGCATTGCTAGCTGGTGCTTGGTAATAATCCCTCAGTGTCAGGGAGGCTCATCCCTGGGGAGGTAGTCAGTTTATATGCAAAGTTTGGCTTAGAGAGAGGCCACATTTGAGCAACAAGGAGGCTTTCAGTAGGTAACTCTTAGGCAATATGTAATACTAGGGTAAGTTTCAATTTCACAGAACAAGATTCATAAGTACAACCATCAATGTCAAAGGCCTGGCTTATTGGTCTGTCCTCCTTTGCTAAGCACAGCCCATGTACTCTAGGGATTCTTGTCACTCTATTAGAGAATGTAGCAGGATTTCTCAGAATGGCAATTCAATATTCTTTCAGTTGTTGCGTGGGTCTCCATCCACCAAGAAACACCCCATGACTATTTGAGCATATTTATATTCCATAAAGGCTTGCCACAGGTGCACCCCTCCCCACACATTCCCCCATCACCAACACCCCGCACTAGTGATTCTCCCCTGCCACAGTTGTGGCCCTTCTGCAATACAAAACCTTCCCAAAAACAAAGCCAAAAATGAATAAAAATAATAAAAAAAATAAAATACTATTAAAAAAAACAAAATACAAAACAAATTTAAAAAAATAAAATTTTTTCATTGTGCCTTTCATCACCATAAGATATATTATCTTTTATGTAATTTCTTCTATGTTCCCCCAATGTCTTATTTTTTTCCTTCTAATTTCAAAGAAGCTTTAGGTTACAGAAAGGTTACATAGAAAATATAGGGGATTCCCCTGTACCCACTTCCTCCCTCTGATAACATCTTACATGAGTATGGTACATTTGTTGCAATTGGTGAACAAATATTGAAGCATTGTTACTAACTATGGTCATGGTTTACATTATAGATTATACTTGTACCATACAATTTTATAGGTTTTGACAAAATTTATATTGGCCTGTATCCATTATTGCAAGATCATGCAGAACATTATAGATTACATTTTGTACCATACAATATTATAGGTTTTAACAAAATTTATAATGGCCCGTACTCATTATTGCAAGATCATGCAGAACAATTTCAATGCCCTATAGAACATAGAGTTTTAACCACTATAGAATGAATGAGTGAAATGAGTGCATGAACAATAACACCAAGTCTGGTCATTCGACACATAGGGCTCATTCTAGGGATAATGTTATCAGTACTGTCTGTAAAGTTCAAAGTCAGTTTGAATGTCCCCTCTTCCAAACAGCCTCCCCAGTAACCTAACCAGAGTCATCTATGGCTCCTTTTATGCCTCAGGCAATGACACTGATTATTCTCTACCATATGTGGGAATTTATCTACATGTCTTGGTTTCCTTAATAATGATACGATTCTAGACAACTGCGTAAGTATCAAATTTTCTTTGCTTTATCTACAGCCCAAAACACAAAGCTATGCATGCAGCAGGTTACCAATGAATGTAGGCTAGATGGACAAACACATGCATAGGGGACAAGCAAAGGGAACTTTGATATTTTCTCTTTGCCCCAGAAGCTGAGGAGACTGTTTTTGCCCTCCTCTGAAATTCCAGGGAGTCTGTTGTCAAAGAGACTGTAGAGGATCCTGGAAAATAAAATTCTGCTAATGTGTTAAGTTCAGGGACAAATCAATGAAGAGTTAGCTTTGTAACATTTGGTTAATCCTTTCATTAGAAAATTATATTTCTAAGAAATAAGTATTGTTCTTCCCAAAATTGCATTAATAGAAAAGATGAAAGAAATAAAATTATATAGGTCACCAATATTTCTAATGAATTTGGATAATAGAAAAGTTAACTTCTTTCAACAAGAACTGCCATTCTAAAACCACAAATTAAAAACATTTTCCATTTCCACTGACTAATATATCTCTAACCTTCATTAATAACTAACAGAAGAATGCCATGATTGAATAAATTTGCCTAAGAATTAAATTATAAGGCACACACCTCGGAGGAAGTTGCAAATGTTTACTGATGCCTCTTGTTTGCAAGGCACCATACAGATACATAGTGTCTAAATATGTATGAGCTGTATAGGAAATATTAGAAATTCAATTCAGCAGAAATGTCTTGAGTATTGATCCTAATGTGTAAGATGATGCATTAGGTGCCAGAGAATACAAAGACACAAGGCATGCTCTTCATCTTCACAGAATTTATGATCTGAAGATGGGCATGTGTAAGACTAATACATTAACAAATAACATGATAAGAGCTAATATTCAGAATTTACAAATTATCATTGTCCTAATGCTTTAGGTGGCATCTCACTTAATCCTTATAATGACTCTATGTAGCAAGCATTATTGTTATCCCCATTTTACAGCTGACAAACCTGAGCCTCAGGAAGGTTAGGTAACTTCTCCAAGATCACATGGCCAGGGAATGGGTGGATGGAGAAGTCAGTATGCAGACTTAACCCTAAGTCCTTCAAGTTCACACTCAGAGGGCAGTAAAAATAAGGTACACCAAAGAGAGCACTCTTCATTCAAACCTGTGTCAGGCAGATGCTTCACAGCTGCTATGGTGAGAGAACAGAGGAAAGTCAAGTGTTATCAGTGTACATGGTAGTATGGTGAAACGGATGGTGATTGGAACAGAAAAGCAATTGGAACCAGTTATTATTGGTCTCGAGTCTAGACTTTTCTCATTAGGCAAGGGGCCACTTGTTGGCTGTGAACCAGGTCAGATGTGTATCTTAAGACTGATTTGATCAGAAGTGAGAAAAGGTAAGGAATAGTTAGGAAACTACTGAAATACTTAAAGTAAAACAGTCTGAATTTGGGTTCAACAAAATGTGAGTAGAGAGGAGGAAGCATTGAAACATCACAGGATTTGGCACTAACTGGATGTGGTGAACATTCAAGGAGATAGATAACAAGATGCCAAAAGTTCAAAAAAGGAAAGTGTTGTATATAGTGGAGAGAAAGTATATGTTCTTTCCCATTAAAGGGTGTTATACTGGGATATGAAGGGAGATAATTAGGAATGGTGCAACTGATAGGGAAAGTTGAAAGTACATATCTAGTATACTTGCACTTTTCATGGTGCAAGTGTGGGAATTTGACATTGCATTGGTCTAGAACCAAATGGTAATGCCCAGGTTTCTCACTTTCTATTTAAGGTGAACATGAATAATTTTTTTAAAAAGTAGTGAATGTGGTCTTGGAAGTACATGACGTTTATTAGGAATTAGAATGACTGAAGTGACCATGCATTAATTTTATAAGTAAATATATATATAATAGAACATATAGTTTATTATTATAAATATTTAATTAAATTTTTAAAGGAAATGTAAATCTTAGATAATAAATTGTGCTCTAATGTTTTTTTTCTTAATCCATTATGATAATATAAGACAATAGAAATGCATGATTGAACACTATTTTTTTTCTACTCAGGTTTAGGTTTTCTTTTCTTTGAATTTTTTTGGTTAGTCATATTGGAGAATATGGGAGTTTCCACCTTTCACATGCATTTTAATTTATCTTTTCCTATTTTTTAATAGATGAAAATAATGAAGAAGAGGATGCTGACATGAAAGAAGTATCAGGTATTAAATTCATGTTTTTATTACGTGAGGGGTAGACAAGGCTTATTTAGCTGTTTGTGTATTCCTCATGCTTTGTCAAAGCAAGACAAAAATGAGGTTAATAAAAAGGAAATGTATAGCCAATGTCCTGAAATAAGGAAGGAAGTGTGCTAACTCTTATGGCTAATAATGTATTTAAGTATTGAATTCGACTTTGAGCTTCCTCGCTGCTAAGGTAGAAAAGGAGATACGTGATATTCTAGTTAACAGTATGGTAACAAATTACCCCTAAATAACTAAAACAACCATTTATTATGCTCATATATTCTGTTGGTCAAGAATTAAGATAGAGCACAGCAAAGATGACTTGACCCTGCTTCATGAGGTCTGAGGCCTCCGCAGGAAGACTCACAAACTCAGGGGCTGGAATCATCTGAAGGTCTGTCGCTCGTGTGTCTGGCTGGCAACTGGTATTGGCTGTTGGCTGAGACCTTAGCTAGGACAGCTCTTTGTTGCACCTCTACATTGTCTCTTCATGTGGCTTGGGCTTCTTCTCAACATGGTGGTCAGGTCCAAAGTAAGTTTCTCTAGAGAGGTGGGGCAAGTCAAGGGGAAGCTGTGCCCTTTTCAAGACCAGCCTCAGACACCCCATAGCATTACTTCCTCCAAACTCTATTCTTGGGAATAGTCACAATCCCACCCAAATTCAAGGGAATTAAAAATAGACTCCATTGCTTGATGGAAAGTGGTGAGGTTCTGCAGATCATGGGGGACCTGAAATATTGTTATGGCCATCTTTGGAAAATACATCTTCCATGCCAGATATATAATAAAAAAGATGCATGCCAGCTCTGTAAGGATACCAGTGTAGGACGAAGGGAACCTAGTAGTTAAAAGCACAGGCTCTGGCCAAAGGTAGCCACCATATATGCTTGATAATGAACACATGAATCAATAGCCCTGAATTCAATCATTGTGCTGCCACTTAATGACTTTGAGCAAATTTCTTTTATCTCTAAGCCTCTGTTTGTACCTCTGTAAAAGGGTAATGCTTACCTTACAGTCTTGTTGGGGGCCTCAAATAAGATGATTTATCTTATTTCCTTCTCACAGTGTTTGGACCATAGTAAACACTGAATAAATTCTTGCTTTTTAGTCTCTCATTCTAACAGATATTAGAAGGGTATATATGGTATAAGAGTCTGATTTTCCCTTTTTGGCAACCACATTGCTTTAGCCATGCAAAGGAGCCAAGTACAAAAATTAAAATAGATATCTTAGAAGACCTAGTATTGTGTAACCTCTCATTCAATGCCAGAACCCCTTACAAATCACTGACTACCTCAGGCTCGGCAGCTCCGCCAAGCTTACACTTTCAATGTGAAAGCAGCCAATCTCATTAGGAAAGGGTGTATTGTTAAAATGGTCCCTCTTCTTAAGCTAAATCTCTCTCCCTCCCCTCACCATCCACTAACATCATGGGGAAGATCAGTGCCACTTCCTCAGACAACTCATGAAACGATGAGCATAGTGTCTGGCCATTCTTCTCTGGTCCAAACATCTCTGATTCCTAAGATTCCCTAAATCTCCCTGGTGGCAACAGCTTCAGAGGATTGTGAGGACTAGAGGGAGCATTTTTAAGCGAGGCACAGGAATGAAGAAAATGGATGAGCTGGGACAGCAGCTGCTGGCACCCAGGCCGCATCCCCTTGGCATGCGCTCCTTTTGGACAACACCAGCAGCTTTCTACTGTAAGTTCTGGAGACTCACAGCTAAGTGCTTTTCTTTGGCCATGAAAGTAAACTCAAAGTACCAAGGAGTTTATTTCTTTGGAGTGGCCCTCAGCCTATGGTGGATTAGACGTGGTTGATTAATACTTCTGCAAGAGAAACGTGAGGCAGACCTTGTAGGAGATCTTACTGTTTAATAAAACACTGCATGTGGGAAACGGATGTGGATCAAGCAATTGGGCTCCTGTCTACCATATAGGAGGTCCAGGGTTCAATTCCTGGGGCCTCCTGGTGAAAGGCAAGCTGGCCCATGTGGCAAGCTGGCCCCGAGCACAGAGCTGGCCCATGCAAAGTGCTGGCCCACATGGAGAGCTGGTGCAGCAAGATGACAAAACAAAAAGAGACACAGAGGAGCGACAATAAGAGACACAGCAGACCTGGGAGCTGAGGTGGCACAAGAGATTAAGCGCCCTCTCCCACTCCGGAAGGTCCCAGGATTGGTTCCTGGTGCTTCCTAAGGAGAACAAGCAGAGAAGAACACACAGAAAGCAGACAGCGAGTGCAAAAAACAACGAAGCGGGGGCGGGGGGATTAATAAATAAATCTTTTTTGAAAAAACAAAAGAACAAAACACTCATAGGAGTGCATGTGGCTTGAGTGGTTGGGCACCTGCCTCACACATGGGAGGTCCCGGGTTCAATTCCCCATGCTTCCTGAAAAAAACTGGAACAGGCTACAAGCAAAACAAATGCTAAAACCAACTTAAGGAAGCTGATGTGGCTCAGTGGTTGAGCACTGGCTTCCCACATAGGCGGTCCCAGGTTCAATCCCCAGCCCCTGGTACCTCAGAACAAAAACAAAAACAAACAAAAACCCCCTGCATATTGAAAACAGACTTTAGGTGGTCTTGGATTAAATTCCATGAGTTTAATGCTAATGTTTGCAGTTGAATGCTAATGCTCCCTGCTGTGAAGGATCCCTGGACTGTCCTTCAGCCACAGGGAGGATTGCCCTTTCAGCCTGCCAGTATAAGGACCTTATCTTGCTAAGGATCATTTGCCTAAGTGCCATCAACACACATTTCTGGGTAAAGGGAGTTGATTCTTAATGAGATGCAGCTAGCTATCCAAGCCACTGGACAATTTTAAGGAAATCATTATTAATGCTAACACAGTTCACAAGTTTGGAGTCAGCATTTAAAGTTTGGGGCATTAATTGGATCCCCATTTGCAATTTTAGTCCCACCAGGTCTCCTGGGGGGGTTGTTTCCAGCAGCTGGATGCAGTGGTTCAAATCACACTCAATGGCCCAAGGATGCTAAACCACACAAGCAGAATGGGCTCAGGAAGCTGCTCTCCGTTTCCTCATATCTGAATGCTGGAATGGCCTTAGCAGATGTTGGTGAGAAGGCTAGCTTCAGTTCAGATCTCACACTAGACTCCAAGATGAATCTGTACTGCCTCCCAAGACTATTAGCTGCTGCCTTGACTCTGCCCTTTATCACCTCTTCTCATACAAGTAGGAAAGGTGGAGGGATTTTTAAGAATTCAACATACACTAGTGAAAGACTGCTTAGGTGAATGGGTTGCCAAAGAAACTGATAGTGAATGGTAGTGAATAGTCATTTCAAAACCTGAAAACAATGGGGTGCTGGTAAACTGATTTGGGGATATGGTTGGAAGCTTGATCTGATGAGTTTGCAGATTTCTGTGGTATGAATGCACCCTACCCTGGCCTATTTCAAACTACGTAGGGTGAGCTCACTTAATGCAGAAGTTGGGGCGAGCTGGCTCATGGCAGCCCTAGCATGCCACTGCCAAGCCAGGCTTTAATAGAGCACGTGCCACGTGCCAAGCATTTGACATGCTTGAACTCATTTAAGATACGCACAACTCCATGAAGCAGGGACTGTGATTATCTGAGGCTTAAGAGGATTTATCCAGAATTTGAATCTAGATTTGTCTGATCCCAAAGCTCATGTTTTTAACTCTCTCCTCTTGTCTCCAAATACTTACAGTTAGAACCTGGCAGGAGAATCTCAAATGGTGCCTGATAAGGTCATATTCAAGGTCATACAAGGTTGTCTACCCTCATGGGAGGTAATGCAAACAGATTAGCTTGAATGCATAGGATTCTCCTCAAATCCTTCTTTAATCAGCAGTCATGGAGTGGTAAATGTTGCCCCATGTCCTCACCTTTCCAGGATCCTGCACTGTTGAAATGGGCCCCAGCCTGAGCCAGCAAGGACAGAGAATCAGAAATTCCTTATGGCAATTCAGCCACATCAGAGCTGGGAACGCAGTTCGGTTCCACACAGGGAAAAGCCATGCTTCTTTCAAAGCTCCAGTTTTCTGCCCTCGGCCAGAAACAGTGGTGGCCTACAGAACTGTTGAGGAGAAGCATGCCCTGCATTTGAGGAATGCTCCTTGTTTTAGTTTGCTAAAGGTTGCCAAGGCAGTATACCAGAAATGGATTGGTTTCTGCAGTGGGGATTTATTAACTTACAAGCTTACAATTCTGGGGCCATGAAAGTGTCCACATCAAGGCGTCATCAGGAGATGCTTTCTCCCTGAATGCAGCTCTGGGCGATCAGGCCCATGGCAGTGTCCACTTGTCTCTCCCCACTCCTCCGAGCCTCATGTCTTTCAGCTTCTGCTTCAGTTGCTTCCACACAGCTTCTGTGTTCCATTGATTTTGGTTTCTGGCTCCCAGAGTAGCTTTCTTTCCCAGCTTCTAGGGGTTTCTCTCTGTGCCTGTGGCTCTGCTGATTCTAGTTTATAAAGGACTCCAGTAAGAGGGTTAAGACCCACCTTGGGGTAGATTACTGGAACAATCTAATCAAATGGCCCTTACTGAATCGAATCAAATGTTCACTATAGGTTCACACTCACAGGAATGGCCAAATTTAAGAACATAATTTTCTGAGTCCACAAAAGACTTAAACTACCACAGTCCTAAAGCACCCCCTTGCCAAGAGGGACAAGGTACCTGCTGAGCCACTTTAGAGATCCAGGCATAGAGGCCATATGAATCAGTGACTTTCACCTGAGTGCCCCCAAAACACCTTGCCCCTGGTCGTTAGGAAAGGATACTACATGTGTATCCTAGATAACTGTTCATAATTAATCTGCATCGATGCCCAACTGACTCCCTAAGGAATCCCCTACAGCTTTCACAAAAATGAAGTGCTAGTACTTTTGGAGTGCTTAAATAGTTCAGAAAAATGGGCAAATAGGTTTCTTTTAAAATCTCATCCATTCCCCCAAGAAATCTCATTCAGGTAGAAAATTCAAAATTAGGAATTTAATCCTTAACTCATTCTCAAGAAATGCTGGTTTGGAGTTGAATTTCCAGCAATTGGAAACTCTCCTCTTGATGTCAGGACAGATGATGCATTTCAGGGGCATGGAATGGTTAGAGTCTTCTCCAAGTTATATTGCAAATGTTGCTTTGCCCATTTTACTAATTTCTTTGATCCCAGCATCTGTGCCCAGTGAGCTGTTCCAAGCGTCTCATTTCTGTTTTTGCTGACCTCATTCCAAAGGGTCAATATCCATCTCCCACCTGGTGACAGGAGTTTGGAGTAGTTGCTAATGTAATTATTGGCTTTTTTTTTTTTTTTTTTTTTT
>JAQZBX010000966.1:0-68935 GCA_029593785.1 Cabassous unicinctus | reverse complement strand
GATAATTTTGGAATCCTGGTGTGAGGCTAAAAACAGTGAGGATTTGGCATGGGCCCCTTTATATCTTGGCCTTAAAGAAAGGCCTGGGTAAAAGGAAAATAAAATTGAATTCTGAAATGAAATTCTCAAGGCACTGGTGGGCACCAGGGACATAAGAGAGATTAAGCAAGACAAATGCCATTTTTTCATGAACCTTTCATTTTAGAGCAGAGAGACATACTAGAGAAATAAACAAGGGAACAAGATAATACAACAGGCAGTGTGTTTTTAGGCAGATTTCCTTTGCTGACTTTTTTAGATTAGCTAGTTGGGGAGACATTTCTTGGGAGTTGTATTTGATCTTAGAGTTGAAGGGTGAGGAGGAGGCAGGTATGTGACTATCTGGTGTGGGGGGGGACAGCAGATGCAAAGGTCCTGAGACAGGAAACAGCCTGGCAAAGTAGAACATAAAGGTAACCATTAAATGTAGAACAAACAATTGAGTGAGAGATGACGCCAGAGGGGTACCTGGGGCCTGAATGGCCTGTAGGTCCTATGCCATGGAATTAGATTTGTGTCTTATTCTAAAAGCCATGTGTTGTTGTTGTTGTTGTTGTTGTTGAATAGTTGAGAAACATGATCTAATTTATATTTTTTTAAAGATCACTCTCACTAGTGTATGGAGAATGAATTATAGGGAGTCGAGATTAGAGGTTAGAAGATTATTGCAGTAACCCAGGCAAGAGATGCTGATGATTTGGACTAGGGTGATGATTGCAAAAGATGAGAATGGTGGATGAACACATGATACATTTTGGAGTAAAATAAGTAGGACTTATGATGGCTTAGACTGGAAAAGTAAATGAAGAGAAATATCAAAGATAACATCTCAGTTTTTAGTTGAAATTCCCAGGTACATAATGCCATTCCTTGAGGTGTGGAACACTGGAGAGAGAACAGGTTTATAGATATCAAGAGACTCATTTGGGCCTAGAAGTTTAACATGCTGAATGGCATCTGAGTGAAGGGAAACCACTGGGAATAGTGCAGGACCCAAGGGCTGGGAAGAGTGGAACCTGGTTAAATCTCAGATGGGGAGGGACAATGTGGTGGAGGTGGCTGTTGGACCCAGGGGACACAGAGGGCCACGGGAGAGAAGGCTCCTGATAGGAACTGTGACATTAACTTGAGGGACACAACTAGCCCGTGAAAACCACCCTGGGAGGGGACAGGAGCTTAGAAAATCAATACCCTAGGGTCCCCATTGTCTAAATCCAACAAGATTTAAGGAAGCTCAGTGGTGCAGTTCCTAGAGGCCATCCTATAAGAGCCCTGAGGGGATGGTGAAGGGTGGAGAGTTGATGTGGAGGGGAAAACAGATGACATCTAGTCCTAAGTCCCAAACAAGGTGCAATGTGGAAAACTGAAGACATGAGCCTTGAGCTCAGTATAATGCCTAACCAAGTACCCTATATCAAAATGGGGTGAATTCGGAGATACTTTCCCTAAAACTGTCTTCAGATTTTAATTTATTAGATCCCTTGGCTAGACTTAGAGACAGGAAACATTGAGAAAAAGTGGAAGGCATAAAGAAGTTGTTTAGAATCTGTATTACCAAAGAAGTCTGCTAAGTAGAAGCAGGAAAACGTCAAGCTCCACCCCACCCCCTAAAAATGACATGACATTCCAGCTCTTCTGGCTCTACACTGAGGGAAAAAAAAGATGAAATGGCATATCGACAACTGTCAATATATGAAGGTTTAAATCACACTCTCATGGAGAAAAAAAAGGGGGGCTGCCTTATGGAGAGATGGTTAATTTACAGAAAGCACTTGTGTAAGATTTCATATTTGTGGAATAATTAATGACGGCTTCAAAAACTATTCATCTTAAGCCTTAAGTTTTAAGTCTTTGCTCCTCAAAGAATCACAGGTTTTTGCTGAAATTTAGCTTAGCCATGATGACAGATGAATCTGTAATTAAGCTTCACTCTGCATGTGGATTTACTAAGGAGAAAACATGTTTAAACTTCAATACAGTTTTGAACTCTACTGGTAAATATTTAAATAAGAATGTATTAAATCTTTTTATTTCCAGAGGGATTAGAGCCAAAAGGTCTCTCTCCACCCCACAAGAAGAGCAAAGCAAAGAAACCAGAACATTCTAAGGACAGCGAGGGTAAGTCCTGTCTTCTCTTTGCTTTAAAAAATTGTGCCATGAATAGATATTTAATTTTAAAATTTTGTGAAATACTCTCATATTCATATATTCCTAATGGTCCAAAAATGACAGAGCAATTATTTTATTCTTTCCTAATACATTTACTATCCCATGAAAAGCAAAGATGAAAAATCAGATTCAGATTTAGTTTGTTGTCAGGGTAAAAACCTAATTTAAAAAGTCATTTTTCTCCATATGTTGTATTTTCCATCTGCGCAAAGTGAAAACTTGTAGGTAGTATTTACAATTAGGTGTTCAGGAGCTGTGTGATAATGAAGGGCAAGATCAATACATGATAAACAGCATATGAGCTATTGGCTTACAGGGATCATTTGTTTTTTCATGAACACATTCTGAGCCTTCCCAGAATCAAACTTCAGCAATGGATGCTGGAAATGTTTCCTGGCTTATGTGTTCTCTTCCATTTTCTAGAAGCCAAGGTACTTTTGTATTTATGCATTGAATAGGCAGGTCCAGTTTCGCTCAGTTTTGTGAAGAAATGACATTGTCTCCCTTTTGCAACACTAGTTCCACTTTCAGGTCACTTGAATTTTCTCTTAAAATGTGAATGGGGTTTTTGTTTTTGTTTTTTTTCAAGTAAAACTGTAATCTGAGAGTATCCATAACCTTCTAAAAGGGAAATATATTTATTCCTTCTACTTTCTTGCCTGGAGCCTCATTTTCCTCCAGTGTGAAATGAAGAGGATAATAATGCTGATGGTGTTGGGTTGAGTCCTCCAGGAAGAAAATGCCCAGATGGAAGTAGAAGTGCAAAAGATTTATAGAGGGAAATGCCTTGAAGGATAAAGGGGAGGGAGCAGCAGTAGATCGAAGGAGAGAAAGAAGGAAGGTAGATTGGATGGGAAGAGCCTCTGTGTGCAGTATAGTCTAAGAAAGTCTGTGGAGGCCCAGATAAAGGACTGGCTCTTAGAGGAACCAAGCCTTGGGCAGAAATGGCTAGATTCTAGTGATAGTATCCCGCTCTCCCATGCTCAGTCATGGCTGCAAGCAGCCTGGGGAGAAAGTGGGCAGAAACCCTGAACAACATGCCACAGAGGCTTCAAAAGGGTAGATGCTGGATGCTGTCAGTTAGCTACACCCCTGGGAGCAGGTCCTCTCCTGAAGGCAAATCTCGAGCAACACAGCAAACCCGTGCTGTGCAGGGGAGTTTCAGGTGATAAGTGATGGTACTGCCCTTACCCTTCCTCCAGTAGAGAACCAATTGAGAAGGCAAAGCTAGTAAAAAAATAAAAATAAAAGTTTGAAATAAAAATATTTCTTTCATTACTAGTAAGGCTGGACCATAGCACCTGGTCATCCCATCCCCAGATGGGTTTCCTAATGCTGGATTTCATGCCGAATATGAAAGACTTAAGCCCTGTGCTCTTAGGAGCAAGAGCAGACATTGTCTCCCCCTGGACAGAGGCTACCCTGGTGAATTTTATTCCAAGGAGAAAAAGCAGACCAAGACATGTCCTCTCTGTAGACAAGTAGAGCTGAGAGAAACTCAAGATGGAACTGTTCCTGTTCCCAGACGCACTATAAGTGAAGAGATGTGAGAAGGACACAGAAATGGATACGCCCTGTTAGCAGGGTAAACACTTTTTGACGGGGGGAAAAAAAAAGAAAAAAAGAAACTGTATGTGTAAAGTACCTAGCACAGTAGTTCTGGCATTCTGTTAGTAATGGCTGTTATCATAACTAACATAATCAGGCCCACCTTAATTCATTGACATGTGCTTGCAAGTTTAGGATTATTTGGCAATAACCATAGTTAGGACCATGGGAAAGCTACTAGCTCTAAATGGTCCAAGATTTTAAACTTTGTTAGTATCAGACTGGGAGAATATAGCCAGATCTTGTATCTCCCATAATTGGGTCATTTCTAGACCTTCTTTTAAGGCCCTGTTTGGGAAATGAGTCAGGGACAAAACAACAATTGCCTTTTCCCGAGGAAGGCTCCCTATTACTGAGAGACTCCCATCAAGTGCATGACATATGTCAAAGGTAGTTTTCCAGAGCCTGCATCTATTGTCCTTTCAGAGTATCACAGGGTCGGTAAAAAGCTGTAGCAGTTCTGTCACCTTTAATTAATAAGGAAATTCATCTGAGTTATTCTGTCCAATGTGTAAATGCTTCTTTTACTTCCCAAATAAGTTACTTTGTTTAGGAACATGTTCCCATAATCCTAATATGAGTCAGTAATATGACTTTACCTCCCCCAAATCTGTGGTCTGAGAATCTGCTGTGAGTCACAAAGTCTCAGATGAAAATGCAATCACTGGATTTGTTACCAGGGACATTCTGTCTGTGGCATCATGATGAACAGCAATTGTTACTTACTCTACTGAAATATATCGGAATTATGCATTTATTCCAAGGGCAGCTTCAAAGAAAAGCAAAACAAAAAATTGCTGGGGAAGAAGTAGAGGTAGGAAGCACAATCTGACATGCTAATGGTAGAAGATTCCATGACATGGTGCTTTTTATCAATGTTTCTATTTAACAGAAATACTTAAATACCTGAATCTGTGTGTTGTGCTGTTGCATGTGTTTCCTTCTGTCTCAGGTTTCAAAGAGTTACAATCGTTCTTTCCAACAGGCTGTGCAAATGGAAAATTGTATCACTGAGTATATCATGACCATTCTCTCTAGATCTTTGTCCAATTTTAGGGTTATCAAGCCTTTTTCTACCCTAGTCATCTGTCATATTGTTTAGGAAGACAGACTTCTGGTATTTTTATGTAGAGACCACTCAGCTTAATTCCCATCACTTGGTCCCATATACTTCTCTCTTACCCACCTTCACAGATACTACTGATTACTTTGGCACCCCTTATAACATACATTCTCAGAAAAGGTCATAGAGAATGGAGTTAGAATACAAACTCACCTAGATTTTCCAGGTTTTAACACCAAACTACAATATTTAGACCCAAAAGAAGGATTTTGAAAGTACATGGTCAAACTTTCTCATTCTACAGAATAATTTTTAATTTTTAAGTATGGATTGAAGATGGTTCCTTAACTTGCTCAAGGCTGTGAAGCTTGTTAATATCAAGGTCTCTCATTTTTTCCTACAAACTACACAAGTTCTCTTATCCTTTCCCCTTCCTCCCTTCTAGAAATTAGAGTAAGTTCTTTTGATAAAGGAAATGTTTCCATTATTACAGTATAATTGAAACATTATTATTTTAGTAAAATGTTTACTAAATATTTTACTAAAGTATTTCAAATGAAAAAATAAAAATGGAACATTTCCTAGATATAGTTATGTGCATTTTTTTACACTGTGGACTTTTAGATTTAGTTTTGTTTTTATTACTTTTGTTGAAATTTCACAGCCCACAGTATACTTGGCATGACATACTGCCATACCATGACAATAATAAAATAATGTCTCATTTCAGACCACTAATTGGCTGGCAGCTGATATAAATAATAATTCTTCTATGAACCAGCAAGTAATTTACAGAATTGTTTGAAAAAAGTCTGGTTAACTTCAGTTCAATTAATTCAAACTCTCAATAATTTATATCACGTTATTTTCCTTATAGAAAAAAGAATAACAGTTTAAAAAATTTCACAACCTTAATAAAACATGCTTTTCTAGCACTTTCTTCCATCTTCTAGAAATTCCTTTAGTGACTTTCTCTCAGGTTTTGTTTCCCTGAAAATGTTATAATTTTGCTCTTATTTTAAAAGGCAAATTTTCTATGTGAAAATTCCCAGTTGATGGTTTTTTTCTTGCAACACATTGAAGACATTTTTCCAGTCTTCTAGTTTCTGTAGTTGTTGAGAAGTAGAAGTAATCTCTTCAGTTTAATCACTTTTTTTTTTTCTTTTTATGTTATCTGACTTTTCTTTCTGGCTGCTTTGACAATTCACTCTTTGTCTTTGGTCGTCCATAATTTCACAATTATGTGTCTAGGTGTGGATTTCTTTTGTATCCTTACTAGGAATTGTTGTGCTTCTTGGATATCTTTCATTAGTTCATAAAAATTCTCACCTATTTCTTCACCAAATATGACTTTCCATTACTTTTTTCATTCTTTCTCTATCCTCCATGACTTTTAACCTGTGCTGCATTTGTTTCTGTGTGGTTCTCTCTTTCTCTGAAGACTTCTGGTTAATTTTTTCAAGTCTTTCATTCAATTTTCTAATTTTCATTTAGTTCTATTTAATCTACTGCTTATCTCTCCACTGAGCTAATTTCAATTATTGTAGTTTTCATTTTTATGAATTTTACTTGGTTATCATTCTTTTACTTAATTAGCATATTGAAATATCCTTTTTATAATCTGTATCTGAAACTTCAACATCTCCAGTCTTTGGAAGGCTAATTCTGCAGTTTATTGTCTCTGCAGGCTCATGCTTATGGTTATTTCCTTGTGTGTTTTGCCTTTTTGATTGTAATGTTCTTTGAATTTTTTTCTTACAGGAATTCTTTGAGCTCGAGTAAAGAGCTGATTTATTTACATTTGTTTTTCTGAAATACTTTCAGACATTAAAATTTAGAACAATTTTGAAAATTCCCCACTTAACCACTTTTAGGAACACTAATTACATTCACAATATTGTGTTACCATCAACACTACCCATTACCAAAAAATTTTACCACCCAAACAGAAACTCTGTACCCATTAACCAATAATTCCCTAAATATCGCTAGCTCCTCTCCACAGAAACTAGTAACTTGTAATTTCCTTTGTCTCCATAAATCTGCTTGTTCCAGGTATTTCATATAAGTGAAGTCATATAATGTTTGTCCTTTTGTGTCTAGCTTATTTCACTCATGTTGTAGCATGTATCAGAACTTCATTCCTTTTTATGGGTGAATAATATTCCATTGTGTGTATATACCACACTTTGTTTATCCATTCATCTGTTGATGGACAATTGGCTTGCTTCTCCCTTTTGGCTCCTGTGAATAACACAGCCATGAACATTTGGGTACAAAGATCTGTTCAAGTCCCTGTTTTCAATTTGTTTGGATATATAATCAGAAGTGGAAGAATATGGTTATTCTCTGCTTAACTTTTTGCCAAACTTTTCTATAGCGGCTACACCATTTGACATTCCTATGAACATGGAACAAGGATTTCTATTTCTCAGCATCCTCATCAACGTGTGTTATTTTCTGTTGTGGTTTTTTTCTTTTAGTTATAGCCATCTTAGTGGGTATGAAGTGGCATCTTATTGTGGTTTTGATTTGCATTTATCTAATGGATTAGATGTTGAGCATCTTTCCATGTGCTTATTGTTATTTGAATATCTTCTTTAGAAAAATATCTATTCTAGTCCTTTGTCCATTATTAAATTTTGGTTGTCTTTTTTGTTGCTGTAGTTTTTGAGTTGTAGGAGTTCTTTGTATATTCTGAAAAGAGGTCCCTTATATATGGATTGCAAATATTTTGCCTATTATATAGTTTGTCTTTTCACTTTCTTGAGAGTATTCTTTAAAGTACATTTTTTAAAAAATCAATGAAGTCCAACTTACCTATTTTTTCTTTCGTTGCTTGTGCTGTCAGTGTCATATCTAAGAAACCAAGTCTAATCCAAATTCATAATATTTGTGCTTAATATTTCTTCTAACAGTTATTTGGGTATCTGATCAACTTTGAGTTAATTTTTATATATTGTGTGAAGTTGAGGTCCAACCTCATTCTTTTGCTCATGGTTATCCAGTTGTTCCATCATCATTGTTTCAAAAAGCTATTCCTTTCCTATTAGAATGACTTCATATCCTTATCAAAAATCAATTGGCCATAGATGCCTGGATTTATTTGTGAACTACCAATTTATTCCTTTATTATATATGTCTGTCTTTCTGCCAGTAACACACAGCTTTGATTCTGTCACTTTGTAGTAAGGTTTGAAATTGGGAGGTGTGAGTCCTCCTATTTTGTTCTCATTTTCCAAGATGTGTTTGTCCATTCAGAGTGCATGGCCATTACATATGAGTGTGATGATTAGCATTTCTATTTCTGCAAAAAAGGCTGCTGGAATTCTGATTGGATTATATTGAATCTGTACATTGCTTTGGGTAGAACTTTTATCATAAAAATATTGTCTTCCCATTAGCATAGGATGACTTTCCATTTATTTAGGTCTTCTTTAATTTCTTTCAGGAATGTTTTGTAATATTCATTGTACAAGTCTTTTTATGTCTTCAGGTAAATTTATCCTAGATACTTTGGTTCTTTTTTTTTTTTTTTAGATGCAATAGTAAATGGAATTATTTTCTTGATTTCCATTTTAGATGGTTCATTGTGTTTATTGTATAGTAGCTTTCTGTTGAATTTATTATATCTAGTAGTTTTCCTATGGATTCTTAGAGATTTTTTTTTATATACAGAATTCATGCCATCTGTGAATAGAGATTGTTTTACTTGCCTTTCCAATATTGATTTTTAAAATTTTTTCTTGCCTAATTGCTCAGACTAGTACTTCCTGTACAATGTTGAATAGCAATGGTAAAAGTTGGCATCCTTATCTTGTTCCTGATCTTAGGGGGACCAGTTTCAGTCAGTCTTACACTATTGAATACAATGTTAGCTGTGGATTTTTCATATATGCTTTTTATCATGTTGAGGACATTACCATACAGAGTTTCATCAAGAAACGGTGCTAAATTTTGTCAAATGCCTGTTCTGCGTCAATTGATATGATCATGTATTTTTTCCCTTTCATTCAATTTATGCAATGTATTACACTGATTTGCTTATGTTGAACCACCCTTGCATTTAAATCCTACTTGATCATGGTGTATAATCCTTTTAATGTGCTATTGGGTTTGGTTTGCTAGCATTTTGTTGAGGATTTTTGCAACCGTATTCATAAAGAATATTGATTTCTAATTTTCATCAATTATGATATCTTTATCTGACTTTGGTATCAGGGTTATGCTGGCCTCATAGAATGAGTTAGGAAGTGTCCCTTATTTGAATTTCTCGAAGAGTTTGAGAAAGATTGGTACTAACTCTTCTTTAAAAGTTTGGTGAAACTTACCTGTGAAGCCATCTGGTCCTTGACTTTTCTTTGTTGGGAAGTATTTGATTACTGATGCAATCTCTTTACTTATAATTGGACTGTTGAAATTTTTTATTTCTTCTAGAGTCAGTTTAGGTAATTTGTGTGTTTCTAGGGATTTGTCCATTTCATGCAGGTTATCTAATTCATTGGTGTATAATTGCTCAGAATATCCTTTTTATTTTGTAAGGTTTGCAGTAATGTTCCTCTTTCATATCTAACTTTAGTTATTTATGTCCTCTCTTTTGTTTTCTTTGTCAGTCTAGCTTAAGGTTTCTCCATTTTACTTATCTTTTCAAAGAACCAACTTATGGTTTCATTGATTCTCTATTGTCTTTCTATTTTCATTTCATTTCTCTTTGCTCTAATCTTTATTATTTCTTTCTATCTGCTGACAGTGGTTTTAAATTGCTCTTCTTTTTCTAGTTCCTCGAGCTTTAACATTAGGAACTGATAGGAGATCATTTCTCTTTTTAATGTAAGCATTTACAGTCATAAATTTCTCTCTCAGCACTGCCTTTGCTCTATCCCATAGGTTTCGGTGTGTTGTATCTTTTGTTTCATTCATCTAAAGATATTTTCTAATTTCCCTTGTGATTTCTTCTTTGATCCATGGGTTCTTTAAGTGCATGTTGTTTAATTTCCACATATTTGTGAATTTTCCAGTTTCCCTTCTGTTACTGATTTCTAACTTTATTCCATTATGGTTGGAGAAGGTATTTTGTATAAACTCAATCTTTTGAAATTTGTTGAGACTTACTTTGTGACCTAACATGTGTTATACCCTGGAGAATGATTCATGTGCACTTGAGAAGAATATGTATTCTGTTGTTGTTGGGTGAAGTATTCTATATGTCTGTTAGATCTACAGCATTGTTCAAGTCTTCTATTTCCTTAATGACATTCTGTCTACATGTTCTATTATTGGAAGTGGTATATTAAAGTCCCCTATTGTTAATGTAAAGACATCTTTTTCTCTCTTCAATTCTGTCAATGTTTTTAAATAAAATTTTATTAAAGTATATAATTCATACATGAACACACATCAACAATAAGTGTATAGTGAAAGCTGTGAACTTAACAAAACAAACATACATATCATCATGCAAGTCTCCCATACATCACCCCACCACCAACACTTTGCATCGTTGTGAAACATTTGTTACAAACTATGAAAGAGGATCGTCAAAATATTACTATTAAGTATAGCCATATCTTACATTTGGTAAGATATGGCTACCATATCAGGTGGATCTCTGAATCCACCTGATAATTAACATCTTGTATTAGTATTATATATTTATTATAATTCATGTGAGAACATTCTCATATTTGTCCTGGTAACCACAGTCTGTCTTCCACCACTGGATTCCCTGTGGTATAGAGGCCCATGTTTTGTATAATCCATCCAAAGTATACACTCATTGGCTCTCATTTTCATCACAGAGTTGTGCTGTCATCATAACAGTCAATTTTAGAACGTTTTCATAACTCCAAAAGGAAAAAATCCCGTACTCCCTGATACCCCCCATTGTTGTCTCTTAGAATTGATATAATTTTTTGCCTTTCCTGCAGAAGTATTACAATATTACTGTTAACTATTGTCCATGAGTTACATTAGTTCTAGCTTTCTTGTGTATCACCAAAATTCTTAACACTTTATAAAAGAAAGACATTCATATATTTATAGTATAAACCACAATCTTCATCTACCACTGAAACCACTATGCTATACAATTCCTAGGTTATTCTCTAGTTTCCTTTCAATTGACATTTACATCCATAGATTACCCCTTTCGGCCACAATTACATTTATAAATCAGCAGTGTTAGTTATACTCACTATAGTGTGCTAACATCAACTCTATTCATCTCCACACGTGTATAATAAACTTTATTAAAAATTATACATGCATTAAGCATCAGCTCCTATTTTCAACCCACATTCTAGGTCCTAGTAACCTATACTCTAGAGTTTACCTATGTGAGTTTACTCATCATATTTAGTTCATATTAGTGAGACCATACAATATTTGTCCTTTTCTGTCTGGCTTATTTCACTCAACATAATATCCTCTAGGCTCATCCACTTTGTCAAATGCATCCCAATTTCATTTCTTCTTATAGCTGAATAGTATTCCATTGTATGTATGTAACACATTTTGTTTATCCATTCATCCACTGATGGACACTTGGGCTGGTTCCATATTTTAGCAATTGTATGCTCCCATGAATATCAGTGTGCAAGTGTCAGTTTGCATCCTTACTTTCAGTTCTTCTGAATATAATCCTAGTAATGGGATGGCTGGATCATATGATAGTTCTATATTCAGCTTCTTGAGACACTGCCAAACTGTCTTCCACAGAGGCTGCACCGTTATACATTCCCCCAAACAGTAAAGGAATGTTCCTGTTTCTCCACATCCTCTCCAATAATTAGTTTTCTATTTTTTTTATAAGGCCATTCTATAAGGTGTGAAATGATATCTCATAGTTTTGATGAGCATTTCACTAAAGCTAGGGATGTTGAATATTTTTCCATTTGCTTCTTGGCCATCTATATTTCCTCTTTGGAGAAATGTCTATTCAGGTCTTCTGCACATTTTTAATTGGGTTAGTTGTCTTTTTTTGGTTGTTTTATTTATTTGTTTGAACAAATCCGTTTTATTGATACATATTAATAAAGCATAAAACCATCCAACATGTACAATCAATGACATTCAATATAATCACTAGTTGTACGTTCAATTCAGTCATTTTAGAGCATTTTCATTATTCCAGTAATAATAATGTAATAATAAAAACCAAGCAAAGAAAACTCATCACCTCTCTATACTTCCCCTACTGTACATAGCTGATATTCTATTTCCTTCTCTCTGGTTTATTTGTATATATATTTTGTAAAAACAGTCTTATATATGCAAAATCACCCATATTCATATTCTATATAAGGTTTCACCATGTTATACAGTCCCATGTTGCATTTTTTAGCTTTCCTTCTAGTCTTTCCATGGACTTTCCCTTTCAACCACTGTTATTCCCATATAATATCTCTGCTAGTCACAAACACCATAAGTGTTCTCACAATTTCCATTCATTTCCATAGATTTACAAACAAGCTTTTAACCAACTCTGCACAGATTAACATTCAGCTTTCCATTCTCTATCTTCATTCTATTTTCTGGTGACCTATATTCTAATTATTAATTCCATGAGTTTACATAATATATTTAGTTCATAATAGAGCAGTCATACAGTATTTGTCCTTTTGTGTCTGGCTTGCTTCACTCAACATAATGTCCTCCAGGTTCATCCATGTTGTCATATACATCACAACTTCATTTCTTCTTAATGCTGCATAATAGTCCATCATGTGTATAAACCACAATATGTTTATCCATTCATCAGTTGATTTACACCTGAGTTGTTTCCAACTTTTGGCAACTGTGAATGATGCCACTATGACCATTGGTGTGCAGATGTCTAGTCTTGTCACTGCTCTCAGTTCTTCTGGGTATATACTGAGTAATGGTATTGCTAGGTCACATGGGAAGTCTATATTTTTCTTTAGGAACTGCCAAACAGTCCTTCACAGTGGCTGTCCCATTCTACATTCCCACCAACATTGAATAAGTGTACCTATCTCTCCACATCTTCTCCAACATTTACAGTTTTCTGACTTTTTAATAGTGGCCACTCTAATACATATAAAAAGAGCTCTCATTGTAGTTTTGATTTGCATTTCCCTAATTACTATGTTGAACATTTTTTCATGTGTTTATTCACCATTTGTATTTCTTCTTTAGGCAATTGTCTTTTCAAGTCTTTCGCCCATTTTTTAATTGGGTAGTTTGTCTTTTTAGTGTTGAGAGATATGATTTCTTTATATATCATGGATATTAAACCCTTATTGGATATGTGGTTTCCAAATATTTTCTCCCATTGAGTCAACTACCTTTTCACCCTTTTGACAAAGTCCTTTGAGATGCAAAAGTGTTTAATTTTGAGGATGTCCCATTTACCTCTATTTTTTCTTTTTTTGCTTTGAGGGTAAGGTTTAAGAAACTACTACATACCACAAGATCTTGAAGATATTTTCCTACATTTTCTTCTAGGTGTTTTATGGTTGTCACTTTTATATTTAGATACTTGATCCATTTTGAGTTATTTTTTATATAAGGTGTGAGATAAGGTTCCTCTTTCTTTCTTTTGGATATGGCTATCCAGTTCTCCCATCATGATTTGTTGAATAGACTGTTCTGGCCCAGCTGGTTGGGCTTAACAGCCTTGTCAAAAATCACTTGACTGTAGATGTGAGGGTTTATTTCTGAGTTCTGGATTTGATTCCATTGGTCAATCTATCTTTATGCCAGTACCATGTTTTTATCACTGTAGCTAAGTAATATACTTTAAAGTCAGAAGTGAAAGTCCTTCAACTTTGTTCTTCTTTTTTAGACATTTTTGTCTATTCGGGACCCAATTACCCTTCCAAATAATTTTGATTATTGGCTTTTCCATTTCTGCAAAAAAGGCTGTTGGGATTTTATTGCGATTGCATTGAATTTGTAAGTCAGTTTGGGTAGAACTGACATCTTAATGATACTTAGTCTTCCAATTCATGAACTCGGAATGCCCTTCCATTTATTTAAGTCATCTTTGGTTTCTTTTAGCAATGTTTTGTAGTTTTCTGAATACAGATCCTTTAAATCCTTGGTTAAGTTTATTCCTAAATACTTGATTGTTTTAGTTGCTATTATAATGGATTTTTTTCTGATTTCCTCCTCAGATTGCACATCAGTAGTATAAAGAAATACTATTGATTTTTGCATATTAAATTGTATACTTCTACTTTGCTGAACTCGTCTATTAGTTCTAGTAGCTTTGTTGTAGATTTTTCTGGATTTTCAGGATATAGGATCATAACATCAGTGAATAGTGGAAGTTTTATTTCTTCCTTTCCTATTTCAGTGCCTTTTTTTCTTTCTCTAGCCTCATTGCTCTAGCTAGAACTTCTAGCACAATACTGAGTAATAATGGTGACAGTGGGCATCCTTGTCTTGTTCCTGATCTCAGCGGGAAAGCTTTTCGTCTTTCACTGTTGAGTACAATACTACTTATAGGTTTTTCATACATGCACATTACAACATTGAGAAAGCTTCTTTCAATTCCTAACTTTTGGAGTGTTTTTATCAAGAAACAGTGCTATATTTTATCAAATGCCTTTTCTGTATCAATCAAAAGGATCATTTGATTTTTCTTCAATTCATCAATGGGGGTTATTACTCTAATTGATTTTCTTGTGTTGAACCAACCTTGCATACCTGGGATAAAACCCACTTGATCATGGTGTATAATTCTTTTAACATGTTTTTGAATTCAGTTTGCAAGTATTTTGTTGAGGATTTTTGCAACTATATTCATTAGAGATATTGGTCTGAAATTTTCTTTTTTCTAAGTATCTTTACCTAGTTTTGGTATTAGGGTGATGTTAGCTTCATGGAATCAACTTTTTGGAAAAGCTTGAGCAAGATTGGTATCAGATTGTCTTTGAATGATTGGTAGAATTCACATGTGAAGCCATCTGGTCCCAGGCTTTTCATTTTTGAGAGGATTTTGATGACAGTTTCAATCTCTTCACCTGTGATTGTTTTTGTTGAGGTCTTCTCTTTCTTCTAGGGTCAGTGTAGGTAGTTCATGTATTTCTAGGAACTGGTCCATCCCATCTACATTGTCTAGTTTTTTAGCATACAGTTGTGCATTGTAACCTCTTATGATCTCTTTTATTTCTGCAGGGTCAGTGGTAATGTCCCCCCTCCTTTCTGATTTTATTTATTTGCATCTTCTCTCTCTTTTTCTTTGTCAGTCTAGCTAAGAGCTTGTCAATTTTGTTCATCTTCTCAAAGGAACAACTTTTGGTTTTCTTGATTCTTCCTGTTGTTTTTTTGTTCTCGGTTTCATTTATTTCTGCTCTGATCTTTACTATTTCTTTCCTGTGGCTTGGCTTGGGATTACTTTGCTGTTCTTTTTCTGGTTCCATCAGCTGAGCAATTAGATCTTCTATTTTGGCTCTTTCTTCTTTTTTAGTGTAATAAATTTCTCTCTCAGCACTGCCTCTACAGTGTCCCATAGGCTTTGATATGTTGTGTTCTCATTTTCATTTGTCTCAAGATATTTGCTGAATTCTCTTGCAATTTCATCTTTGACCCACTGATTATTTAAGAATGTGTTGTTTAATCTCCATGTATTTATGACTTTTTCCCTTTTCCATCCACTATTGATTTCCAGCTCCATTCCATTAGGTTAGGGAAAATATTTTGTATAATTTCAATCTCTTTTTATTTATTGAGACCTGTCTTGTGACCCAATATTTGGTCTATCTTGGAGAAGGTTCCATGAGTACTTGAAAAGAATGTATTTCCTGCTTTATAGGGTGCAATGTTCTATAGATGTCTGTTAGGTCTATAATTCTTTCACTGGTACATAATTCTTTAAATGTGTTTTTGAATTCAGTTTGTAAGGATTTTGTTGAGGATTTGTGCATATCTATATTCATTAGTGAAATTGATCTCTAAATTTTTCATAATATCTTTATCTGGTTTTGGTATTGGGTGATGTTGGCTTCATGGAATCAGTTTGATAGCATTCCTTACTGTTCAATTTTTTTGGAAAAGCTTGAGCAAAATTGTTATTAGATCCTCTTTAAATGATTGTTAGAATTCACCTGTGAAGCCATCTGTTCCTGGGCTTTTTGTCTTTGGCAGGTTTTTGATGACTGTTTCAATCTCTTTACTTGTGATTGGTTTGATGAGGTCTTCTATTTCTTCTAGGGTCAGTTTAAGTAGTTTGTGTTTCTAGGAATCTGTCCATTTCATCTATATTGTCTACTTTGTTGGGATACAGTTATTCATAGAATCCTCTTATCATCTCTCTTATTTCTGCAGTATCAGTGGTAATGTCCCCCCTCTCATTTCTGATTGTCAGTCTTGCTAAGGGTTTGTCAATTTTGTTGATCTTCTCAAAGAACCAACTTTTGGTTTTGTTGATTCTCTCTATTGTTTTTTTGTTGTTGTTGTTCTCGATTTCATTTATTTCCGCTCTGATTTTTATGTTTTCTTTCCTTCAGCTTGGTTTGGTATTAGTTTGCTGTTCTTTTTCTAGTTCTTCCAGGTGTGATGTTAGGTCTTCGATTTTTGCTCTTTGTTCTTTTTTGATGTTAGCATTGAGAGCAATATATTTTCCTCTCAGCACTGCCTTTGCTGTATAACATAGGTTTTGATATGTTGTGCCTTATTCTCATTTGTCTTAAGATATTTATTGCTTTCTCTCTCAATTTCTCCTTTGATCTACTGATTATTTAAGAGTGTTGTTTAATCTCAATATATTGGTGAATTTTCCCTTTTCCCGTCTGTTACTGATTTCTAGCTTCACTCCATTATATTCAGAGAAAGTGCTTTGTATAATTTCAGTCTTCTTAAATGTATTGTGACCTGTCTTGTGAACCAACATATGGTCTATCCTGGAAAAGGATCCATGAGAGCTTGAAAGAATGTATATCCTGCTGTTTGGGGGTGCAATGCACTATAAATGTCTGTAAGGTCTAGCTCATTTATCATATTATTGAATCTCTCTGTTTCTTTATCCTTTGTCCAGATGTTCTATCCAATGCTGAGAGTGGTATATTGAAGTCTCCAGCTATTATTGTAGAGTCATCTATTTCTCCCTTCAGCTTTGACAGTATGTGCTTCATGTATCTTGGGGTACCCTTGTTAGGTGTATAAATATTTATTACAGTTATTTCTTCTAGGTGAATTGCCCCTTTTATTAATATATAATGACCTTTTTCATCCTCTATAGCAGTTTTGCATTTAAAACCTATTTTGTCTGTTATTAACATCACTACACCAGATCTTTAGTGATTGCAATTTGCATGGAATATCTTTTTCCAACCTTTCACTTTCAACTTGGTTGTGTCCTTATGTTTGAGGTGAGTCTCCTGTAGAAAGCATATAGTTGGCTCATTATTTTTTTAATCCATTCTGTCAGTTTATTTCTTTTGATTGGGGAGTTCTATCCATTAGTGTTCAATATTATTATTGTAAAGTCATTACTTACTTTGTCCATTTTATCGTTTGGCTTTCCATTATCATATGTTGCTGTTGTCTATCTTTTTACCCATTAACTTACCCTTCCTAATAATCTTCATTTCTACACTCTTCTCTAAGTCTCTTGCCCTTGTCTTTTCCTTTGAGTCTGCAGCATTCCCTTTAATATCTCTTATAAATCTGGTCTTTTGATAACATACTTTTCTCAGTTTTTGTTTGTCTGTGAAGACTTTAAACTCACACTAATATTTAAAGGACAGTTTTGCTGGATAAAGAATTCTTGGCTGGTGGTTTTCCTCTTTCAATATTTTAAATACATCATATCACTTTCTTCTTGCCTCCATGGTTTCTGATGAGAGATTGTCACTTAGTCTTACTGAGGTTCCCTTGTATGTGATTCATTGCTTTTCTCTTGCTGCTTTCAGAATCCTCTCTTTATCTCTGATAGGATGACTTCTGAAATTCAACATACAAAATGCCTGATGGGAGGAACATTTCAAGGTATTGAAGGGTAACTCAGTTAAGCAAATAGACCCAATAAGGGCCACTTCCCTTGTTTTGGGGGCTATAACTGCTGGGGAGATGTTGAGAAAGGACATTTTCAGGGCACCCTGGGTGCCAAGCCCATTTACATGCTGTTCAGAGTTTTACATGTAAATGTCCCAGGTAAAGCTGAGCTGAAGGGATGTTTGAGAAATAGAATTTATGAAAAGAACCTGAGTAAGACTGCATTGGAAAGCAAAGGAAAGAAACTTGATGAAACCTTTCAAAAACACTTTGATTTCTAATTATTGTGCTTTGAAAAATGTGTGTCAGATTATATTTGAGTAATTTTAGTCACCATCAATCATAAGACAGTCCAAAAGAAAAATTCTGTAGTGGTGTAATTATTTTCAGCATTTCTTACTTTAAAATCCTTTTAACGATGGATTCATTTTAAAGAAAAATCAATTGGTTATTTTTAAGTCATAAGACTTTTGGGGTACAATGCTCTGTAGATGTGTGTTAGGTCTAGTCCATTTATCACATTGTCCAAGCTCTCTGTTTCTTTGTCCTCTGTCCAGATGTTCTATCCAATACTGAGAGTGGTGTAATGAAGTCCCCAACTATTATTGTACAGACATCTAGGTCTCCCTTCAGCTTTGCCAGTGTGTGCCTCACGTATCTTGGGGCACTGAAGTTAGGTGCATAAGTATTTAGTATAGTTATTTCTTCTTGGTGAATTGCCCCTTTTATTAATATATAATGACTTTCTTCATCCCTTATAACAGTTTTGAATTTAAAATCTATTTTGTCCTATATTAGTATCTCTACTCCAGATCTTTTTTGGTTACTTTTTTGCATTGAATATCTTTTTACAATCTTTTACTTTTACCCTGGTTGTGTCCTCACATCTGGGGTGAGTCTCTTGAAGACAACATATAGATGGCTCATATTTTTTTGTCCATTCTATCAGTCTATGTCCTTTATTTGGGGAGTTCAATCCATTAACATTCAATGTTATTACTGTAAAGGCATTGCTTACTTCATCCATTTTGACCTTTGTATTTCTGTTGTCATATCATACTATTGTCTGTTTTTACCTTATAACTTACCCTTTCTAATAATCTTCATTTCTACACTCTTCTCCACATCTCTCACCCTTCTTTTTTCCTTTCAGGCTGCAGCACTCCCTTTAGTAACTCTTGTAATTCTTGTCTTTTGGTAACATAGTCTATTAGTTTTTGTTTGTCTGTGAAGACTTTCAACTCCCCTTCATTTTTGAAGGACAGCTTTGCTGGATACAGAATTATTGGCTGGCAGTTTTTCTTTTTCAGTACCTTAAATATATCATACCCCTTTTTTCTCTCCTTCATGGGTTCTGATGAGAGGTTGGCACTTAATCTTATCGAGTTTCCCTTGTATATGATGCTTTGCTTTTCTCTTGTTGCTTTCAGAATCTTTATCTCTGATAAACGTAGATATCTCATAACAGGTCTATTCAGATTTATTCTATTTGAGGTGCATGTTCCTTCTTGGATATTGAAATTTATGTCTTTCCTAAGGGTTGGGAAATTTTCTCCCATTATTTCCTCAAATATTCTTTCTGTCTCAAGGAGGAAAACATCTGTTGCCCTCAGTTGGCTATACTGAGTCACACATTTTCTCCAGGCTGTTCACCTTGAGGGTGGGAGATGGGTGCTCTTCCTGGTGCAGGGGTTAATACCTCACAGTTTTCATTTCAGCTTTTGTCTATCCCTCACCCTCTTGTGGTATGCACAGCACTCTTCTGGTCTGCATATCCCCCAAGCATCTCCCACATATGTCTTTTTGCCATTCTTTGTTGCTTTGTGAGAGATTTGAGCCCTCCCTTCCTACTCCAATGCCATCTTCCCAGTTCTGTAAATATGTGTCTCATATATTTTGGGGTTCTGTTATTAGATGACATATGTTTATAATTTTTATATGTTCTTGTTGAATTGGCCCTTTTATCAATATATCATGTCATGCATTTTCCCTTGTAACATTTGTGTGTGTGTGTGTGTGTGTGTCTGTGTGTTTTGTTTTTTGTTTTTTTTTTATTTAAGCTGAATCTCTTGTAGACTGCATATAGTTGGTTTGTGGCTTTGTTTAGTTTGTTTTTTTAAAATCCATTCTGCCTATCTCTGCCTTTTGACTGCAGCACTTAATCCATTTACATTTAATGTAATAACTGGTAATGCAGGACTTCTGCCATTCTGTTATTTGGTTTTGTGAGTCATATATATTTTGTCCCTCATTTCTTCCATTTCTGCTTACTTTTCTGTTTGATCTTATAGTGAACTATTTAGAATCCCTTTTTATTTACTTTCTTTTTAGATATTTTCTTTTTGATTGCCATGGGCTAAGATTTTGCTTATCTGGGAATATCATATTCTCTTTCCTCATTTTTGAAGGACAGTTTTGCCAGATATAGAATTTTTTTATTGATATATTTTTCTTTCAGCACTTTATGCCTTTAATGTGTTTTTTGTCTCACCTATTGTGTCTTTCATTCCCATGAGCTCTGTTACTTTTCTGTTCAGAATTTCAAATTCCTCTTTGCACTCACTCAGTGTCTTCTTGATGTCATTTATCTCTTTAACCATATTGTCTTTCAACTCATTAATTTGATTTTGGAAATTTGTGCACATCTCGCTGATTAATTCTCTCAAATTCTGCTTCTCTTCTGGGGCTTTGATATTTTCCTTTTCTTGGGCCATGTCTTCTATTTTCTTAGTATAGCTCATAATTTTTGCTGATGTCTAGGTATCTGATTAGGATGTAGTTTACTCAAGTGCTCAATTTCTTTCTCTTTTGTAGGGACTTAGTGGCAGGAGTCTGTGTGTTACCACTGCTTTTTGATTCTTGGCTCAAAAATTGTTAGGCTTGTCCCTGCTGGTTGCTCAAAACTGGGCACTGGACCCAGTAATTGGTTGTAGACTCACTTCCTAGGGCCTTGGGGAGGGAGGTTATAGTGGCTGGAAAAAGCCTCTCCTACTTATTTTTAATTTTCTCATGTGCACTTCCTTGGTCTGCCAGCAGATGACACTCTTTGGCAGCTCTCAGTTCAATGCCTGGTCAGAGTGTATTTGTTGCAACACAGACCAGATCAATGTAATAAAGCTTCCTGTCTGGAGGCTAGGAGCCTTGTAATTCAAACTTTCTCTGAGACAGTTCTCCAGCTTTCTCTGGCAGCCCCCTCCCTTTTCCTGGCTAGGAAATATTTCTACTCCCCTCTGAGTCCTCAACAATCAGTCCCAGTTAGTAAAGAAGATTGGGAGGGTCTTATAACTTTAGCCTCTTGCTGGCTCCCAAGGCAAACAATGGCGTGGCCCCACCCTGGAAGGGCTCCTAGTATGCAGCAGACCAAATCTGTGAGTCAAAAGCTGAGTCAGCCTTAGGCTGTATCCCTCTCTCTCCCTTTTCCTGGGGTGGTGGATGCCTGGAGCCCCCTTTGTTTGTAGCCGCAGGCCCAGAGCCCTGAGAATTCTGAAGTGTCTTTAGTGTGGTGGATGGTGCTGGCAGCAGCAGCTGCTGGTTTCAACTCACAGTTCTGTAGTCGTGATTTATCTCCTTTGCCCCTCCCTCCTCTGGGCGGTGTTGAGCCTTCTCCTGGTGTCCTAAACCCTAGAAGATCTTTTTCTAGGCTGTTTCAGTCTGTCCTCTAGTTATTTTTCTGGAGGAGAAGAGAGTCCTGTGTCTTTCTAGTCTGCCATCTTCTCAGAAGTGCTGTGCATTTTGCTTTCTCTTTCAGCACTTTAAATATGCATTCTTCTCCTCATTGTTTCTAATGAGAAATCAGCACTTAATCTTATTGAGGTTCAATTGTATGTTATGAGTCACTTCTCTCTTGCTGCTTTCAGGATTCTCTCAGTCTTTGTATTTATCCTATTTGGAAGTCATTGAGCTTCTTGAATGTGTGTATTCATGTCTTTCATTAAATTATGGAAATATTTTGCCATTATTTCTTCAGATAGTCATCCTGCCTCATTCTTTCTTTTCCTTTATGGGACTCCCATATGTATATATATTGATACATTTATATATCAATATAGGTCTCTCAGGCCTATGTGATTTTCTTCATTTTTCTTTGTTCCTCAGATAAGATAACTTCAATTGTCCTATTTTCTTCTACCAGCTCCAACATGTTGTTGAACCCCTCTAGGGAATATTTTATTCTTTAGCCAGGTAAGAGAAGGGCCAATATAGGCTTGATAAGGTTTTCCTATCATTTTTGCTGCCTTTTTCTTGATTCAGTGCCTGTCCAGTTACTGTAATCCTTTAACTATTTTCCAAAGCTCTGATAAACTGGATTCTGTCATTTTTCTCCTGTTTCAATTTTGCTGTTGGAGGAAGAAACCCTGTAGCATCATACTCTGCCATCTTGCAGATGTCACCCTCCTTATTTTTGGTACTGATTTTTTTAAACCCATCTTTAAAAGTGTGTGCATAAGATTAGAAAAATCTCAAAAGAGTCTTTTTTCCTCTCTACCCAAAGCTAAGGCTTAGAGGCAAATTTCCCACCATATTCATTGTCCTAGCCTGTATTTCTCAAAGTGTGCTCCTGTACCTGCATCATCACCATCATCTGGGAACTTGGAAATGCAAATTATAAGACCTATCTCAGACTTCTGCATCAGAAACTCTAGAAGGGGGGCCCAGTAATCTGTGTTTTATAAAACCATCCAGTTGATTCAGAGGAATGCCCAAATTTGAGAACCATTGCTGTATAGTATAAATAATCAGGGATTGGCAGATACCTCAACGCAAACAATGATTTCAGTGCTCACAACTCTTGATTCGAGTCCCATAATTACCCTGCTTGGCCATGTTCAAGGCTCAGATTAGACAGAAAGACAGACAGAAAGATAGATTATCTACAGATACACATGCATGTGAATCTACATATGTTTTACATCCATACAAACATATATTATATACAGCCTGGAAAGATATATATCAAATTAACCTCAGGAATTATCTTGGAGGAGTAGGGAAGAGACAGGATCAGATTTTGTAGACTTTCATTTTCTACATTCTAAATTTATGTGTAATTGAATATATCTTTTTATAGGGCATGCATTCTTTCATGTTGTAAAACAAGAGCAATGATATCTTAATTAATAAAACTAAACAGACATTACTCTGCTAAGTTCAGTAGCATATTTAGATCAGTAATTTTTTCCATATATGCATCTCCAAAACCTTCAGTGGCTTTTGAGCAATGAAGGGCATTTTCCATCATATTTTTATAGAAAGCCCTAACATGTTGACTATTGTTCTATAATTATATTTATATAGAATATTCAACAAGCAAACATGCAACATTCATTCTTCAGGAAATTGAGCTCTTCAGATGGTAAATCAGCCCTTATGTTCTATCTTAAAATATCAATGATCTTTTTTATCAAATGAAATTATCTGTGTGGAAACATTTGGAAACTATAAAGCACTACTCAAATGTGCAGCATCTAATGTCAATATTAGAGTTATTTTTATTAAATTAATTTTTCTGGGTACATGAACCATGGTTGAAATGCACCTCATATTTCCTGAGAGGCAGAATTTTCTGTCTCTATTATTTCTACTGCACATTAAAGTGTCATGTGACATGCTGTTTTTTTGAATGGCTATACAGAAAGGACATTCTTTCAGAATGCCATGTGGTAGTTCATGCATTATATCCATAAGCATGATCCCTAATTTAATTTTTTGACAAGTGCAATGAAGGGTAAAATCAGGTAGTCATAATTTTGACTTTGCCATCACTCAGACAAGCTTAGTGATTGACCAGAGTAAAAAAAAAAAAAAAAAAAAAAAAAAAGCAGGTATGAGGAAAAGTAGCTTTCTCATGAAGAAAACTTTGGTCTTATCCTCTAGACCTTAAAACACCAAGAATTTAAGCAAATGTACATTTCCATGGTGAAAATAAGAATACAATTAAAGCCTATGTCACCATCTTACTTTAAATGTCCACTTTATATTGTGCCTGTTTGAGGGCCATTCTGAGTTTGACCCAAATGAGCACAAGGCCCAACAGTGTATTTCATTTTTAGTCATGCTCCTATAGCCTTAAACTGTAGTTCTGTTCACACTTACCTGTGAAATAGATCTGTTCTTTGGGATCACAGCATCCTGTTTCAGAGACAGCTACAGGATTTGAAATGGGGTTTAAAGAATGTGAGTATTGAGGCATCTTCCTTAGTGAGAAATGCTGACCCTACTGGAGCAGTTTATACCTGTTGTCATTAGCATATCATTAATATCCCCTTTCATTCTTGAAGTATACTGGAGAAGTACACGTAGAGAAACAGTTTGGCATGAGTATGTACAGGGCTCTTAATTGTCTAAGTTCTGCTTCTTATTTGGGCAATTTTTCTACGCTAAGACTGAGTTTTCTCATATGGTAAATGAGGGAAAAAACTACCTTATGGGGATTTAGGGAGATATAAACAAGATAATATTTGAAAACCACCTGGCACAAATTGCTAGATGGAGAGCCAGTCAATCAGTTTATTGAATTTGAAATAAGATCCCTCTCTCATCAAAATAACTTGCCTATCTTGCTTACTAATACTTAGTATTCCTTTTAACACAAACAAAATAATTTTGCAAATAGAAATAAAACTTAAAATGCATTCACTGACTTTCATATCTCTAGGTTTTTTCTCTTTGCTCTCACTTAATTCTTGGCTCAGATGGACTTTCTCCCAGTCTATCCTCTCCCTCATGATCTCATTTCTCCTTGTCTTCAACCCAAGCCTCCCAAGAAACTAGTCTATCCCCAATGTTTACACAACCCTACAACACAATCATTCCTCAACCTCCACTCACTGTCTCTAAAACTTCATGGAGGGTACCTGGTTAGGCCAGGTTGGGATGGTGGGCAATGTTCAGGAACGGGTGGACTGTGGTCATTTGTCATCAGTTAAGTCCTTGCCATTGAGACATGCATTGTCCAACCCCCATGGCCCCTTGAGGTCTGGTCACTCTCCGCTATTTCTGTAAGATGGTGGGAACAAGGATCTCTTTTGAGGCAGGGTCTTATTCTGAGTGCTTGTAGTCTTGTTCCCTAGATAAGTGTTTCTCAAAATGTGGCTGATGGAACCTCTGGGAGGGAGTGGGGTAGAGTGTCTAAAACACTTTTCAGGGAATTCACAAGGTCAAAATGTATTACATGTGGAGCTTGTTCCCAGAAGTTTACATTCACATGTACTAGTGTGTGAATGGTGCCCCTTGGGGTTGTGCAAAGAGATGCACCCTAGTAGCCTGAGCTGTTATGACAAATACCACACAATGGCTTTGCTTGAACAGCAAGGTTCTTGTCTCATGAGTTTGGAGGCTAGAAGTCCAAAATCAAGGTCTTGACAGGCCACGTTCTCCCCTGGAGTCTGTAGGGTTCCAGCGCTGGCTTACCACAATCCTTAGCTTGTATCTCTGCCTCCATCACATGTTTTATCCTTCTGGCTTCTGCTTCTCCTCCTCAGTCATCTCATGTCTGTCTAGATTTCCTCTCCTTAAGAGGACTTCAGCCACCCTGATTTTATTTGACCTCATCTAAACAGGATCTTTGAAGATCCTATTCACCAAAGAGTCCACATCTAAACTTATATGTTTGAAGGTCCTATTTACAAATGGGTGTACATCCCCAGGATCAGGGGTTAGGGCTTGTATATGTCTTTTGGGGAACATGATTCAATTCCCAATATGGTAGTAGCACAGGGATACCCCCACAGTATCCTTCCTCTAACCACATCAGCATAACTCCTTCCACCCACCCAGATATAGTTTCTCCAAGCATTCATTCCACATACTTTTTCCAGTCTAGGCACTGAAAAATAAAACAAAACAAAAATTTAAGTACGGCTTTCTTGGCGCCTACATTCTAGTTTATGTATTATGTGATGGTGTGCGGTGAGTGACAGATCAAAATATATGTATCAGGTCAAATGATAATATGTGCTATATTAGTTATCTCTTGCTGCCTAACAAATCACCCCAAAACTTAGCTGCTTACAACAATAATCAGCATTTATTATCTCAGATTTTTTTGTGGGTCAGACTTTCATTCATGCCTTATCTTGGTGGTTTGGGGCCAGGATATCCCATAATAGTGTGTGGCATTCTAAGGCAGAAAAGTCTGTTCCATAAAGGACAGTTTGGTTTCTGCCTTGTTTTCTCTTGGGTCACTCACTCTGGAGCAAGCAGCTGCTATATCCTGAGAATACTCCAGCAGCCCTATGGAGAGGTCCACATGGCAAGGAACTGAATCCTCCTTCTAACAGCCAGTACCAAGTTACAAGTCATCTAAGCAAACTATCTTGGAATCAGACTCTCCAGCCTTGACTACAACTTCATAAGAGACTTCATGAAAAGTGCTATGAAGAAAGATCAAGCCAAGAGGAAGAGATGGGGAATGCCCATGCAGGGTGGTTCAAGTTTCATTCAAATATGGTAGACTTCACCAATTAAGTTGATATCTGAGGAGAAACCTGAAGAACATAAAGAAGTAAACCAAGCAACTACATCTGGGAGGAGAAAGTTCCAGGCAGAGGAAATAGCAAGTGCTAAAGTCTGAATAAGAGAGGGGCTCCGACTTAGACTAAGAAAAGCAGGAGCATACTGAGCAAAGGGGAGAGCAGCTGTTCAGTGAGGTAGAGAAACAGAGAGGAGGAGGCCTCAAACTTGAGTGTGCATCGGTATCTGAGTGCATCTTAACTCAAATTGCAGGGCCCTACCCACAGAGTCTCTGACTGTGCCAGAAAATGTGTTTCTACTAATTTCCCAGGTGATGCAGATGCCCTGGCCCAGGGATTACATTTTGAGAATCACTGAATAGGATGCTGTGGGACATTGTAAGAACTTTGGCCTTTTCTTTGAGTGAAGTGGGATTAGGATATAGTAAGCAGAGGAGGGACATGATCTAATTTATATTTTAAAATGAATCTTCTGCTTTTTGTGTTTAGAAGAGACTGTAAGGAACGATTAATTGAATTGTGTCCCCCCAAAAAGCATGTTCAAGTTCCAATTCATGGTTCTGTGGATGTGAACCTATTTGTAAATTGGTCTTTGAAGATGTTAAGGTGAGGCCAAACTGAATAATGGTGTGCCTTACTCCAATATCATTGCTATTAAGATTATCAAAACTTCTACCAGCTTCCACAACAGCTTCTGACCCAAACTACAAATACTGTAGTAATTCAATTCAATTCTGACTCTAAATGCCTGGAGTCAGGCCAGATTCCACAGGGTATACTCAATCCTGTACAAGATTGCCCATCAGGTACAGTCATAATTTCAGGACACAGGACACCTGTGCTTTTTACCAACTGGCTACAAATTTGGAGATTCAAACCACCCCCTCAGGCATGATAATTCTAGAAGGAGTCTCAGAACTCACTGAAAGTGCTATACATATGTTTATAGGTTTATATAGTAAAGCATAAGAAGAAACCAAAAGAAGAGATACTTAGGATAAGGTGTAGGATGGTCTTAAATGCAAGTTTCTGTCTCCTCTCCATGTGGAGTCTCCATGTGTCATCCTCCCAACACAGCGATGCATCTTCTCAATCACGGAAGCTCTTCAGGGCTTCGAGTATCCTGAGATGATGTGGGGTCTCCTTATGGAGGCATGATTGATGGAATCATTGTCCTTGTGGCTGAACTCAATCAGCACTCCCCTCCTGTGGTAGATGTGGCTCGAAGTCCCAACCCCTAACCACATGGTTGGCCTTCTGGTATGGTGAGACCTCTGCCCTATACTTACCAGGTGTGGTTCTGGGCCTACCATAAAGAAAAAAGACACTCCTAGCTCAGGAAATTCCAGAGATTCCAAGTTTGCTTCCCCAGGATCTGAGGAGAAGGACCAGTCAAATTTTTCTTTCCATTATACTACAACTAGAATCTTTATAAGCAGAGGAAATTTGAATTCAATAGGAGGAGACAGATGGCCAAGTGACAGAGTGATCCACCACCAGAATGCTACAGACTTCAAAGAAGGCATGATCCTGCCGGCACCTTGATTTTGGACTTCTAGCCTCCAAAACAATAAATTCCTCTTATTTAAGCTAACTAGTCCACAGCGCTTAGTTACAGCAGCCCTGGAAAACTAAGTTTTCCAGGAGGTGTTTATTGCAGTAATCTAGGCAAGAAATGCAAGTGGTATTGACTCAAATAACAATGAAGAGGGAGTAGGATTTGGTCTGATTGTGGACATATTTTAAAGGTAAAGGCAAGAGAATTCAATGAGTTTTTAGATGTTCTGCATAAGTGCAAGTAAGGAGTGAAGGATAAATCTTTTTACCCTCTTCACAACTACTAAATCTAAAATAGAATTTGAATCCTGGTTATACTTAATTTAGAATTTTCTACCACACCAATACTCTATCATTTCTATTTCTGTACCTCCTCCTTATCCTACCCTGGGAACACCATATTAGCTCATTGTAAAGCCAAATTTCCAAGTAGCATAAGCAAAATTTTCAGGCATGAAAAAAAACGTCTAAGTAACATAAATAACAGGGTAGGTGTGAAAATCCCAGTTTAACAAAGAAGATAACTTAGTGAAAAGAAGATTGTTTTAGATGATTTGAGTACTATGGGTTCCATTATGGTTCTCCTTCCCAAAAGTGTATTTGTTGTTGTTTTGTGGTGTTTTCAATAACCAATAAAGCAGAGGGAGGGAGGAAAGAAGAACTATAGTTGCAGTTAGTAGAAAGATCTCTGAACTAGGTATTAGGACACATGAATTCTATTTTCATCTCTTAGGTACATGACCACATGCTTCACCTAATGTCCCTGAGGTCCCTTCTAGATATCCAATTCTATCACTCTACACAACCATCAAATTCATGAAGAGTGAGTCTTTAGGAGCTCTCCTCTGAAAGTATCTGGGACAAACCTCTCATTTCACAGGTGGGAAAACCTTTCTTTTAAAACTCCAAAATTGTCTGGATGACTCTGTGAGCGGTAATACTAAATTAGCCATTAAAAAAAAGAACTAAAGGAAAAAAAGAACAGTTTGAGCATAAACAGAGGGTCTTTTAATAATTTTTAAATTACCTCTTAGTCTAAATGGGTATCTGAATAATTCAGATTGTATGCATTTAACCATTTGCCTATTTTGATTTTCAAAACTAAAGATAAAGAACGTATCAGTCATATGCATTCACCTTTGTTTTGTTGAAAACACAGTCATGAGCTAAAGCATCAGAGTGTTTTTTTTTTTTCCAATGCTGTCACCATGCTAACGGGACATCTGAGGGCCTATAATGCAAGATGTTGATTTTCCAGCAGAGAAAGATTTTGTTTTGTTTTTGAGGAGAAGTATTGCTGTTTGAACAGTACTGGGTTTTCACCTTAGGCTTTTGCCATTATATTTCAAAATTTCAGTGTTCTAATGTAACAAAATTGTGCTTTCCGACGATACCAGAAGGAGCTTTAAAACCGTCCACCTAAACTAAATTTACCTGTGCATGCACCACGCTGTCCCCATGCCTTGCTCAAGCATGCCTGTCCTCTCCTAACTCCAGTCACTCTGGAGCCATAGAGTCAGTATTAGGAAAGGGACCGCTCTACTTGAGGAATGATACACAGGAACTGGCACATCATATTCTTCTTGGGTAAAAGCACTAGCAGATCCTCCATCCTGAGAATTCCCCATTGGTCTTGAAGTTTTTGCTGCTGGCAGAAGGAAAGTAGATGCACTGTTTGGTAGGGAGAACTGGCTCTAGAATGTGGGGAGAAAGTGAGGCAGTTCCGGCGAATTCCTAGTGTTCTTCCGGGGACCTTCTTATTCTCTCAGTCTAAAAGCAACTGTCTGTGGCGAATGTTAAAACTACAAATTCATGCACCCATCCCAGCCTTTTCACTGAATCAGAAAGCTGCATTTTTTTAACTAGATGCATGCATCTTTGGAGCACATTTTTTTTTTTATGTAATTGTTTTTTATTTTATGCAGTCTCAAACAACAAATTTTTAAGGACAGTAAAAAGAACCTTTTTTCCAGAACCGTTTGAGAGTAAGTTGCCTGTCTGATGCCCCTCACCCCCAGATTTCACTATACACTTCCTACAAACATAGAAATTCCTCCTGCATGGGCACAATAAAAAGATCAAAATCAGAATGGACATTGATACATTACTACCAACTAATTTTCAGATCCTATTTAGGTTTCACCAATTTTCCAATAATTTCCTTCATGCGCAAAGGTACAGTTCAAATCATATATTGCATTTTGTCATGTCTCTTTAGTATCCTCCAATCTGGAACAGTTTTTCACCCATAATTTGACCTTAATGACCTTGATGCTTTCAAAGATTGCAGGCCAGTTATATAGCAGAATATTTCCAATTTGGGTTTGTCTGATTTTTTTTTCATGATTGAATTCAAGTTATGCATATTTCTTCGCAGAAATATCAAAGAAGTGATGTTATATTCTTCTCATGACATGCTATGAGGTGACCGTGATTTCATTGTGTCCCATCACTGGTAATGTTCACTTTAAGGTGGTATTGGACAGACTTAAATGTGCAGATACTTTTTTCTCCCTTTGTAATTAATGAGTACTTTGAAAACTCAGTAATGTGAAGCCATGTAAATATTTCATTCTTCATCAAACTTTAAATTTATTCCTCTATGTACTTATTTATATCATTATAGACTCATGGTTTCCTATTCTATTTGATGGGTTATAATCCTTAAATGTCAGGAGCCTCTTCAAGGTGTCTTTTGCATTCTTTTGACATGTCTCCACCATCCTCTGAGCACTTCTGGCTTTTTGGTCAACCAGATGCTCAAGACTCTCTTACAGTTTCTTTGCCCCAGTCCTGGAATCAGCCATTTCTACAAGGAACTTTGGCTCCTTTTAGTGGCGAATAGTATTTAGAAGCCAAGACCTGGGTGCTAGGAATGTGGCATGCAATTTGAGAAGCATTATGTAAAATAGAATAACCAGATTATCTTTATCGTTTAAATGTAGAGAACCAATTTACGAGTTCAGGCTTTCTTGAAGATTTCCTCCAATTGCCAGAGTGATCTTTATAGAGCTACCAATACAACTGTCGCCAAAAGAATAAATCACCCAACTTTGGTTAAGCCCTCCAGAGCAGAGCTCAGAATGGTTAGCCAGTAACCATTCTATTTCATCCTATTTCAGAGTCTAGGTGCTCACATGTGATCATGATCCTCCAACTAATTAAACTGTTCCAAGTTAATTGTTGATCAACTGACTAAGTCAGTGTTCTCAACCCTGGATGCAACAATAGAATCATGTAGAAAGCTTGAAAAATGCCTATACCTGTGTCCCACCCTGGACTAATTAAATCCAATCTCTGGCAGTATGACCCAGGCAAGCATATATTTTTAAGCACCCCAGGTGAACCTAATACACAGTCAAGATCGAAAACCACAGGCTTAAGCATCCTGTTTCCTGAGAATTTAGTCCCGCACCACAGAGTCTCTCAATCCCAAGAATAACTGCCCTGTCTGTATTAATTAGGCACTTTAGAAGGCTACATTAACACTTCCAGACATCTAAAGGGCCACTTGGCTAACATTATTTTGTACTTATTCTGTGCTGGACACTATACATCATTAATTTATTTAATCTGTATCACTGGACTATTGTGCCTGTGCTATAATAGCCCCATTTTTTCACATAAGGAAACTGAGCCACAGAGAAGTGAAATACTTGCTGAAGGTCACATAGTTAGGAACTCAGAGGAGTCAGATAAAGTAGTTTGATGCCAGGCCATGTACCAGTGATTTTCAAACTTTGGGTGTAATCAGCATCACCTGGAGAGTTTAGACAGACCAGGGAATCAGCTGGAGAAAAGGAATATGAGGATGGCTAGGGCTAGGTGGTAAATTGAAGACCTCTGGCAGAGAAAGGGACAAAGAGCCTGAATTACCGAGAAGTTGGCAGGTAAGAGTAGATGTGGACTCAAGGCTGTATCAGGAAGGGCTTTGTCCAACAGGCAGAGGCGTTTAGGTGTTATTTACTAGATTTCAGGCAGCCACAGCAGGCTTGTTGACCATAAAAGTGACGTGTTGCTCCATCTATGAACTTAGGAAACACAAAAGAGATCCCAAAAGATAAACCTGCCAATTTTGCCGAGACACTTTCTATTTAACAAGTCATGGCAATAATGCATTTTATAATAACTTAGTAGCTGCTTGGCCAGAAGATAAGCATTACCATTATCACTGGGCAAAGCTTACTGTCTTTCCCCATATGGAGAGTAAGCATGTCCTTTGAATACCAGTAAAGCAAGGGTGCGAAAAATGGGAAATGCTCAGATTTGATAAACTTATCCAGAATATTAAATAAAATCATTTGAAAATGTTATTTTTTCAAAGCAAGTGTAAAGTTTGGGTCATTTAAAAATATGGTATTATTTTGAATTATATGTGATGGGGGAGACTACCAAAACCTCTTTGGTGTTTAGGATTTCAAAAAGTTTAATTCAGTCCTGCTGTCAAATTTTGCTTGTTTGTAGATAATAGCATAGTTAGGAACTCAGAGGAGTCAGATAAATTAGTTTGATGCCAGGCCATGTACCAGTGATTTTCAAACTTTGGGTGCAATCAGCATCACCTGGAGAGTTAACAAATTAGCAAATTAGCAGTGTTATTATATACAAATAAGTATACTTTGAATTGCCATAACTTCTCATTTTTTGTAAATATTAAAATATATTGTGACAAAGGTAATTTCTTCACCAAACACAAGGTTTGTTGTGATTGTGCTCAATATTTCTGCTAATTTGTCTCATTAGTTGTTCCATTGGATTAATGGTGTCATTGAATTAACCTATCGTAACTGTCATCTCTTCCATGTGCAAGGACACCAAGACCTAGTTGGTAGAAGTTAAAAGTCATAGTAAGTCTATGTGTTCAGTCATCTCCCGATCCACTCTCTACCCTGCTTTGTGCCCTACAAGAATCTTCTCCAAGGGTCTCTTACCCCTGGCTTGTGGTTGGGCTACCAGTGGATTCCTTGACTTTCTGGCTTCCATTTGGGTTTGCCACTATTTCTCAAACATATTTTTCATTATCACTCCACTAAGGAGTCTTTTAAAGACATTTTTTCCTAACCAACTCCTCCCACTATAAAATTTTAATACCACTGATACCTTGTATAACTGTTTATATACCATGGCATTTTGAAGGGCCACACTTCGTTGTAAAATATCCTGTAAGAAGTGCATGTGGGATGGGATATGAATTGGTGCAGCCATCGTTGGAAAATACAGTCTGTCTTAATACCCATTATAAACACACACACACACAATGTAATTTTTGAATCTTTATGGGATGGGATTCAGGAGAAAATACTGGACACTACTAATGGAAAAGAAGTATAGGCAGGAGAATGTAAATATGGAGTCTTAATACATGTATTTTTTTTAATACTCATGCATCTTAGCATGTAAAACTTGGGATATTGGTAAATTCAGGTTAATAAAAACTCTGGATCCCTGTCTATGTTGATTTACTTTAGTAAGTTTCTAGTCTCTGTCAAAGGAAGGATTTAATCTGCATGATTTTGATGGTCTTTGAACACCCTTGGTTCTTTGAAATGTTGAAATTCAGTTGTACTACCATATACTCACCATTTTTGTTTCCTTTTTAAAATCATCCTCCAGAAATTTGCTGACTCTAAATTCCATTGCTTTTTCCAAGACAGTACAGTCACACTACTGTCTGTGCAGCTCTACTAAATCAAGTGTGAGCCTCAAGTCCTCAAAGTCACCAAGTGTTATTTCAAGAGTTATTCTTTCTTTGTATGAACATTTGCATTTTGAATGTATGCCATCAGAGGAGGAATAGGAAATTGGGAGTTGGACTTCAGCCAAGTCAAAAGATATATACACGACTGGCACCATTCTCTTTTTGTGAGTCACTTTTAATGGTAGATGTGGGTATAAGAGCAATGAATCCAAAGGGTAAGGGATATAAAAGAAAGGGGAAATGGACTTAAAGGCACAATGAGTGATTTACAGTTTTTCTTAGAACTTGGCCCTGGGAGACCCCAGGATTGTCTGTGAAGCTCACTTTGGAAAGTATCTTCATAAGTAATGACACATTCTGTGAGCACTTACGATCACAACAGAGCTCAGCATAGATAAAGCCCTGGTATGGTGAGCGCTAAACATGAAGTTGTACAAACCAGTCCATGGATAGTTTTAAGTCACCTGAGGAGCTCTAAAAATCCTGATGGTCAGGGTGCATTTCTTACTGATTAAATTACGGCATCTGCAAGTGAGACATGAGTAGTTGTTAAGCTGCTCCTTGTGTTTCTGGTATGCAACCAGTTCTGGGAACCTTTATAGGTCAAGACTCTCTCCATTTTCAAGGACAGATAGGCCAGTTCACACTGGTTTCTGAAAAGCTGAGGTAATGCTAGGTCAGAGAATCAAACAATTCCATTAGCATGTGGACTCTCATTCTCTCCTCCTCCCTCTGTGTTAGCTCCATTTCAGATACTTTCCTCTCACTGATAGAGAAGTACATCTCTTTCACCTTTCTATCAACAGCTCCAACCAAAGACCTGGAATCACATTTTTTATGTCTGATTGGCCAGACATGGGACAAGGGTCTACCCCTGAACCAATCACTACATTCCAGGTACATGCAATAATCTGAGTTATCCTAGGGCATATGGCAACTTGCGGACACAATGGGGACCAAGTGATTCCTCAAAAGAAAATGTGAACTATCAGTGGGAAGAATGGATGGTAAATACACACCACTTTTCAACCATAGTCCATCATCAGTAATTACTATTGAAAGATTCATTGTTCTTATATTTTCCAATATATTGAGGCAATAAGATTTAAAGAACATATGATTGTGCTAAAATATCAACCTTCCCCTTTCCACTCTTGCTTCATTATGAAAGATCAAAGGGAATTTTCAGGGAAGTGTTGACATTGCTGAAAAGTTCCACCTTAGTGACTGGACCCAGCATGGGAAGATGCCTGTGACTAATAAGAGTAGGATTTGGAAATGTACAGTACTATTAGTCTAAAGGAGAGAGTGGAATGTGAAATAGGACTTTTAAACTTTTGGTGTTCACTTTTTAAAATGTCATTCTACATTTACAAGTTGACAGTGGTTCAGAGGAATGTCAAAAGTACTGTTTTATGAGTGGTTTCACTTTAAAGGACAGCCCCAGGCCAAGGCGAAATTTGAGTTTCTGTTTATACTTAGAAATTCTTTGGATTGTTGTAACCTTATCTTTAGAAGTCTGATGTTTATACGTTGGCAGCCACAGGGAATTGTTTCCCACTTAGCGTTCACCTGCTGTCCAATTTCCTTATCTATAGCCTATTAAATTAGGAAAAGTTGGACCTCATCATCTGCTTAGCTTTCTACTCACTTTACCAGTACCATGTTTCAATAACTAGCACCCTTCCATATTGTTTCTCCAGGTTATTGTTTCCTTGGGATGCATTTAAAAACATATATCTGTCAAGAGCCAGTTTTTGGTTTTAGACCTGATTTTGAAACTTCATATGTAGATCGTATGATGCTGAAACCTGAGGGTCTACTTTTCAACTTGTCCATTGATATTATACACAGTGTTGGATTTCCAAATACTAAATTTCACAAGGACAGGTTTCAAGGAGTCTAGCTCCATTGATCACAAACGCTAGCTAGTGGTGAAACATGATTGAAATACCCCATTGTCTACCAACTACCTCAAAGATGCCTTCAGAGAAAGTTATTCACGTGCAAGGAGAATACTTATTGGGACAGGGGACTCAAAGTACATAAAGTCCTCAAACAAAAGATAGTGACAATATTTGCCCTGAAAGCTATGTTCAGAAATTTAAACTCTGGTTAAAATTTAATTATATGGGGAGTGGATGTGGCTCAAGTGGTTGAGTGCCTGCTTCCCACACAGGAGGTCCCAGGTTCAATCCCCAGCACCTCAAAAAAAAATATTATATGATAATGAGCATTTTCCACAAATATGGGGAAAGTTCCCCTGTTTCAGAGTCAGTTGGAGAGGCCCCATGCAGTGTGTCATAGCAGAAAGGCACCAGCTACAGTGCCAGCCAGCTCTGGGTTTAAAGCCCAGCGCTGCCACTTAGTAACTTCTGCACCTAACTTTTCTCATCTGTAAAATAGGAATAATCTTTTTTTTAACAAATCAGTTTTAATGATACATATTAATAAAGCATACAATTCATGCAAAGTATACAATTGTATTTGCTATAATCACATAGTTGTGCGCTCATCACTTCAATCATTAGAGCATTTTCATTATTCCAATAATAATAATAAACAAAAAACAGACAAGCAAGAAAATTCCTCACTTCTCAATCTCTGTTTTCCTTGCTGTACATAGCTGCTATTTCTGGCTATTGCACAATTATTTATTTGTTTATTAAGCAGTTTTATTGAGATATATTCACATACCATATGATCTATCTAAAATGTACACTCATTGACCTTCAGCATAATCCTAATGTTGTACATTCATCACAAAATAGGAATGATCTTGCTTTCTGGGAATTGGGCAAGGATTAGAAGCAAAATATACAAAGGAATGGACAAAATGACTGACCTAGATATATGGTAGGCACTCAGAAATGGTAGCCATTATCACAGTGTATTATTACTATTTCCTCTGGGTGGCTGCTATCCATTTTCTCTCTCCATAGGGAAAATTCCAGAAAGCAAATGCCTTTTTAAATAACCAGAGTGTAGAATTGAAAACTTACTCAGTTTAACCATTCCAGAAGTCTTGCTGGTTACTCATAAAAGTATAGTCAAGTTATTTTTAACCTGCCATGTATATTTTCCCCCAAAGACATTTAGAACTTTTATTTAAGTCTATCTTTGTAGAAACATCCCTGGCCCTCTATCTGTTGCTTTCCCTTCAGTAAGTCTCCCATTGTTTCTTCAACAGGTGCCAGCCAAAAGAATCCTAAGTCCCTATGAGCAAACAGTGACGTTTCAGCTGAGAAAAGAAATAAAAAGCCAGTTTCCTGAAAATTATAAGTTTGGAATGCACTTGTTTTCTTGCGTTTTTCTTTCTTAGTTTATAGAACATTTTTTGTTCTTTATGTTGAAAAGCTGTCAATTATTATTGGCTGTTGGCCACTTTTTCATCTCTAGGGTAATAGATTTCTGCTATAAAACTTCAATCTGGTCAATGCAGACAGTGTGTTAAAAATATATATATAGCGAGCAAAAATGCAGCCTGAAAGCCTCCTATATATTTACCTCTAAAAGTGAAAGGGCTTATAGCATGTTAGAGAAATGGCATTTAAAAAATACTAGGCACTCAGTAAAGTTTGTAAAATGAAGACATGAACACAGGGAAGTTACCATGACTACAAATCATTTCTCTTAATTGAAGTGTACCATTTGTTTTCTGGGAAAAAAATTTCAGATAAATCACTGTTGAAAGGATTCTTTAGGGATTTAAAAAAAAAAAAAAAAAAGCATTGAAGGTGCTAATAAAACATTGCTCCCCAAAGCATAATGTGGTAGTTAGTCACAGGAAGCCTATTAATCCCTTTCTTTTCTAGGATTGCCCACCTTGTATATAATTTAGGTTTTGAAACCTTCCTGTCCCTAGGAGAAATGTACCCCCAGAATATCAGATCTGTGGTTATTTGATAACAGCTAAATCAACCTCACAGCAAATTCTTTTATCCTTATTAACAAAGAACATCTGGAAGTGAGGGGATTTCATGCCAATGGTCAACAATGAATTTTTAGGGTATTTCCTGAATGTTGAAAATGAGGCAGGAGTCAGAAAATGGGTGTAGCTAGATTGGGTTTAAATCTTCACTTAACCAGAGGGACTTTGGATATATAATTTAATCTGAGACCTCAATCACATTAACTAAAAAATGGGGTAAGGCTGCTCCCCACCTTGCAGTATTTTGGATGAGGATTATATGGGATAATGCATGCAAAGCATTTAGCATAGTGCCTGTGTCCTATAGAGCACTCCTTAATTGATGAAACAATGGCGCCACACCAACCTTTACCCCTTTTGATCCACGAGACAACAGGATCGTTTTAAAAACTCTTCTTACACAGGTTTTCGTTGCCTCCTTTGTAAACATGGGAAGGCTAGGTCAGATCGGGAATAATTACATTTCACAACCTTAACTTTGTGCTCAAGGCATCTGGGGCAGGGGGTGGGGGAGGCTGAAAAGCTGTGCACTGACAGTGAAGTCCCGAAGAGCACAGAACAGGGGCAAAGAGCGAATCAGTAGATGGGAACCGGGGAATTAGAAGAAAAGGGAGGTAAGTATGGAGAGAAGGAAGGAAGAGTACCAGGGATGAATGGCTAGAACTGCTGGAGGCAATGCCAGGGTCTGGACTAGACTTGGAAACTAAATATCAGTGAGGGTAAAAGAAGACTGCAAACAGAATGAAGGGAATTAAACTTGGAGTGACCGCCTCCTGGTTCCTTCACGCCCTCTGGCGATTGTAACTGATAGGATCTGTGGCGCCTACTCAGCTCTCATTGACCCTGGGGACTCATCCCCATACACTACTTGTCTTGGGGTGGCTGGCTCTTGGCACTTTCTCGGTGGTTTTTAGCTGGACACTTCAGTTCCTCATCACGTGGGCCTCTCCAGAGGTTGCTGTGTGTCCACCTGACAGGGCAGCAGGCTTCCCCCCGGAGCAAGTGACCCGAGAGCGAGCACGCCTGAGACAGAAGTCACAGTCCTTCTATAACCTAATATGGGTGGTGACAAACCGTCACTTCTGCCATATTCTATTCACAAAGAAGCAAGTCCCTAAGTCCAGCTCACATTCAAAAAGGGGAATTAAATCCCACCTTTTGAAGGGAGGAGTGTAAGAATTTGGGGATGTGTTTGTAAAACTACCACAAGCCCAAGCAGCTTTCTAGCTTCCTGCTCCACGACTTCCTCCAAACCTTTATATCTCTGCCCTTGGGTTCTCTGAGACTCCTTCAATATTCAAATCCCAAGTCACTGTTACGGACGTAAGCCCATGTTTATGTCAGAAGTCCTTACAAATACAGCCTGAGGCCTCGGCACCAGTGAAAATGTGTCAGAGCCAGAGACTTGGCTGCCTCGCAGAAAGTCCTGTCTTTGGTGGGCAGGGAGGTGGTGGAAGGTTCTCTTAATAGCGGCATCAAGCCGGTTCCTCCTCCACAAAGCACGGGGTCCCTCAGCAAGGCGCTCAGCTGTGTGGGTGCACATGCCGAGTCCTCTCCCCCCATTTCATTGGGTTGCTCTAAAGCAGAGATCAGCACACTGTGTAAAAGAAAAAGAAGAGATGGCAAATATTTTCAACTTTGCGGGCCACAATACAGTCTATGTCACACTTTTTTTTTTTTAACTCTAAAAACGTAAAAATTATGCTTAGCTCACAGGCTATAGTTTGCAGAGCCCTGATCTAAAATAATCCTACGATGCTTAAGCTGACCTTGGAAAGTCTTTTCAATCTGCTTCTCCACATCCCGCAGCCAGGATAACGGTCTCCATTTTCATGTCTCCTCAACTTCCTCAAATGAGATCTAATTTGTCTTACTTCAGGTGAAAAGCTAGGAGTCTTCTTTTCGGGTTGGCTAGGTTTTACATAGGATTTTTGTCGTTCCTTCAGGGAGACAGAAACAGGTTCAAAAATTAAGTCCCTAAAATGACTAATGTGGTCCTGTCAGAGAGGAATTATGGACCTGCAGGGTTGTGGTCGCTCAGAGAACTCATTTCACGTTTCTATCCATCATGTGAATAACAATAACCTTCTCCAAACAGCAGAGTGAAGAATGTATAGACTGCCAGTAAATATCCCTCACTGCTTACTAAATGCTGGCACCACAGCAGCTTCCCAAAGCCATGGGACATTGAGGGAATTTGTGTCAGCTTTGGCTTTTAAAGGGGAAAAATAACCCACACTCATACTTTGACATTGTGTCTCATGCTGTTTTCTCTAACATGAGGATGCCTTATGAATAAAGTTGAATGCACACACACACAGACACACACAGACATCCTGGGTCTGTATCAGCAACTGCAATCAAAATCTTTGAGTAAGAATTCTCAAAAAACAATCTACATTTTAATTTCACCAGGGCATTTGTAAAAATCATTGCTTGGCCCATGAGTCAACCAAAGAAAATGTGTTAACATGTATATATGATTAATGAACTTGTACTAGAAGCAGGGAAAAAAAAAACAAGAAATTAAAAGCTATGCAGCATATTTAATATTTCAGATAGCCCCAGATAAGTAGTGTTTTCTGAATGTACTGCCATACCCAAACCTGCAGTGCCACAAGCGGAACTCGAGGTGTTCCCTGGAAACTGCACAGACACTGGCTAACTCATGAAAGGATGCTCTGGCTATGGATGAAGGAAATTATCTAAAGGGCCAGTGAGTGAGGTATACGGCTCTGTTTCCCAGTCATAACAACTGCAGTCTTAAGTCTTTGTTTAACCTTCTTAAAGTTCACCTTGTAGGACTCATTATTAGTTGTAATAAAAACTGACCGAATTTATAATTTAATTAGATTTAATAGGACAGACTTTGAAGGGTCATCTCTCATTTGAATGTAATCATTTGTTCTTGTAAATGATTCTGATCATACATTTCTTAGTCAGTTGTTGAGGAAATTATCCACTTGCCATTCAAGTGGCTCAAGTGGTATTTGCATATATTTGAATATTTATCTTGACATTGTCATGTGACCAGAAAAACTTTTGCTCTAACTTGACATGCTCTTGATTGACATTCGCTGTCAGAACACTGCATTCATAACACTGTTGTTTTTGGGGTGTTCAGAAGAAAACCATTTGCAGCATAAGTCTCAAAAACTCAAGGCCATTTTGATACTCCCAGAAACTACAGAGCTTCTGGGAGGTCTATAAACAGGGAAATTGTTTCCACAATGTCTGGGATCACCTGCCATCTATAATGAGAACTGGAATGGGTCAAGTAATTTATTCTCATAAGCAAACTGCCAAGAAGATGGAAAGCCCTAAAATCCTTTCTCAAGCTACTGCTGGGAGATCATTCTCCTGTGGTTGGTAGTACTCCATCATCCCTCCACCATCGAGCTGTTTCTGTCTATTGCTCCCTGCTTCAGCCACTGTCTCTTCTGGGGGTTCCCCTGTCTATGTAGGAAGAGGCTCTACATATTAAATGACTGTCCCTAAAACCCATGAGAAGGATTGACATCTAGCCAATGTCAACTAGGCATACTTATACCATTTTGAGTGAGTGCAATCACTTGCAGAGATTTCTCTTTTCACTGGCCACTAAACTGCCTGATATATTTTTAACAAACATATTTCTGTGGAGAGGAGACAGCTGGAATTCCTTTACAGTTATCCAAAGAAGTGCATTAGATAAGGACAGATTTCTACAGATGGACCAATTTGGCAGAAAGAACAAAGCACATGCCAGAATGCTCTACAGCTAAGGACTCATGTGTCATTTTATGTCTATAGCATCGTTCGTACTGGCTATACATAATTGTCTGTGGTCTACCCTTCCACCAGGAGAGAAGAAACAGATGTTCCAATTTGTCTTTTGATGTGGATTTCAATATTTACATGGACTCATCTAAGATACAATCAGCTGCCCTAGACATTTTTTTTTCCTAGTCCTTGAGTCTGTTGGCTATTTCAGTTGGCTATTAAGAATGTGATTTTCATCTCAAGGAGTTGTTCCATTGCCAGCAGTATACTTCTGGCACAAGGGAAAGGTGGAGCCCATTTGGGATGTGAACATAAAGAAAAAACATAGAGAATTTTATTTGTTCAAAGTGCAGTAAGACCCAATAAGACTCCATTGGGAATATGCCTATTACAGAATTTGGGGTATTTAAATTCAAGACAAGGAGGAATTTAGCCTTCTCTGCTCAGTAGAATAATTATAGAACTGGCATTATAGGTAGGAAGACTAGATAATTAGAGTGCTATCAGGAGTCCTGGAAGAGGTGACAGGTTCATTACTAAATAAAAGTAACTTACACTGAATTAGAAATGACAGTTGTTGCCTTTTTAAAGCACACCTCAATGAGAAAGAAATAATTATGCTATTGGATACATGCAGGAGAAGGAGGAATTGCATTGGGTTTGGAAAGAACAGATTGTAAGCAGAAATGGGATAAAATGCTGGAGCTCTCCTTTTGCCTAGGCTGGCCCTGAGGGCTTGCAGTAGGATGTATTCCTATTTGTGACATAAAGTACAGATATTAGAAGCAACTGTCTCAAACCATCAGTCAAAATGTACAACCCAGACAAGGTCACAAAAGGAAAAAGAAAAGCCAACCAGCAATATCAGCAAATAGCATAACTATATATTAAAAATTATCTTTATATGCACATTTCACTTTTAATAATATTCTTATGCAAGTTTTCTAGATATTTTAGGGAGATTTTTTCTGGGCTAATTTTCTTTTCTATTAGGATCCCCTACCTTTTTACTGAAACATCTCTATTGCATGTTCCATGGGCACCTTAAACCACCATGGCCCACTTTGTCCCCACCTTCAGTGAACAGCTGCCCAATTGCCAATTTTCCCAGGCCATAGCTTGGGTGGGATGCGGGATAGCTTACAGCAAGGTGAGTAGAGGCTTGTACTTTGGAGGCAAATGTCCGAGGCTCGAATTCTCTTTCCACTCCCTACTAGCTATGGGTCCTTTGTTGAGTTACTTAAACTAGCTGAATGTCATCTCCTCACCTGTGAATTATGGCATTTATCATATCTGTATTATGAGGTTCTGAGGGTTAATTCAGAGCTTTTACAGTAAAGGCTGGCAACACTCCTCACCCTTCAAACCTCCATCCAACCACTCACCAAAGCTGGTTCATTCTTCCCCTTGAATATCCCCTCGATCCATCCTGTTCTTTTTCTCTTCACTCGGCACCACTTTATCTCAGCCCTCCATCATCTCTTTTCTGGATTATTTTAACCGCTTCCTAGTGAGTCACTCATAACTGCTTCTCCTGCAACCACCCCACCCAGTTCAGGCTCACAAAGCAGCCATGTGAGAGAGAACCTTCCGTAGCTCCCTACTACCCTCCATAGAAGTGTCTTGCTCCTTAGCAAAGGGTACAAAGCCTTTCATAATACAACCTCGTCTCGTCCATTCTCATCCATTTGGCTTCACTCCTATCCTACCCCCTTTGTTTTCAGTGCTCCAGCCATGCTAAATTACTGTGACTCCCAAACATGCTATGCTTGCTGTCACTTCAGAGTCATGTTCCCACCCCATGGAGCATTCCCTCTCCCCCAACCATCCTACCTACACCATTTTCCTGAATCTCTCACTTAGGCCCATCTTGTATCACTCATCATCTATACGTCTTCCCCACTGGCCACTCCCAAAACTTCAAGGATGCCAAGGCCCTTGAACATACTCTTCACTTCACCTAGAACACTCATCTGTCTCTCCCTCTTTACCTCATACACTCTTATTTATTAATTTCACCAGTAAATGTCTTAGACTGCCAGCTCTAATGTCACTTCCATGGGGAAGCCCTCTCTGATGGCTTCACTGGAATCCTTCTTAGCAACCTGCACTTCTTTCCATTACCACTTTATCAAAATTGGGGCTAATTTGTGAAATGGTTTGGTTTAAAAAAATGCCCTAGGTCAGGACCCCCAGAAGTGCACCCTTAGATAAGGATCCAAGAGCAAGCAGTTGATTTGGGGAGCGATCCCAGGAAACTCCAGGAGGGGAGTGGGGAAGTGAGACAGGGAAGAGAAGGAAATGGATACAGAAGCATGAACCAGCAAGTTGCCCCCGTGGGCAGCTGAGGAGAATGCTGGGCAGCGTGCGGGAAAGGCCTCAGAGTAGTCCCACTCAAGGGGCATGAAAGCCAGGGACCTAATCTACCTACTCCGTCACCGACTGAGAGCTGCTTCCAGGACATTACAGCCCTAGCACTTCCAGCTTGTTTGCACAGGACAAATATCCTTTTGAGAACAGGAAAAGGGCTCAGGCAGAAGGCCACAGGTGTCCACAAGCAGCAGCCACTGGTGTAGACAGACATCAGAGTTGGATGCCAAGAGACAATGGGCGGCTCCAACAGCTGCTGTTACAATATTCATACACCCCACTAGACTCCCAGCTCCACAGCTCCTTTCCTATGTCCAGAGAAGCTCTGTCCAATAGAAATATAATGTGAGTCACAAACGCATAGGTAATTTTAAATTTTTGAGAAGCCATATTAGGAAAATCAGAAAGAAACAGGTGAAATTAATTTTAACTATATACTGTAACCCAATATATATGAAATATAATTTACCACATAATCCGTATAATATTGTTGAGATATTTTACATGTTTTAGGACAAAATCTTCAAACTCCAGCGTCTATTTTACACTTACAGCACATCTCAATTAGGACTCACCCCATTTCGAGGGCCCAAGTCACCATATTGACTAGAAGCTATCATCGTGGACAGCACAGGTCAGAGGACAGAGCCAGGTAGAGACTGGGTGAGCAATAAATAGTGGCTCAGTGACAAAGGTCTCCACTGGGGCAGTGCCTCCTCCGAGAAAGTTTGCCTGACCTCTCAGGCCTGGAATTAAGTGCTTAGATCATCTGCAGCCCAGCGTTAGTCGTACCCTGCTGGGGTTGTGTGTTCCCCATCTGTCTCCCCCTCCTGTGGTGCTGTGTCACTGGCACCCAGCACACTGCCCAGAACAGAGGAAACGTCCACCAACCTTTGTTCAGTGGTGCATACATGCTAAGAAGAGGTGACTTCATTTTAATTTTCAGTGAACTTTTGTTGAAAATGTAACTTTTATGCATTTACTTCATGAAAAGTCTGCTTTTCCCCCCTTTTAAAGAATTATTACTGTTGTCCCAAGGGATCACTCCATTAGTGGCTACAAAGAATCAGAAGAAGTTGGACAATGACTAGCACCACAGTAATGAAGCTGGGAATGGGTGTTTCAATAGCCATAAGAATGAATGGAAAGTAAATGATACTATACTTTCTCTTCTTACCAGTCAAGGCTCGAGACCCTCTATCAATAGTTCCCAAAGTGTGGGTACCCAGGCATGCAGCACAAGCATCACCTGGGAACTTGTTAGAGATGCGAATTACCAGTCCATCCCCCCCACACACACCGTCCCTATGGAGTCCCGGCAATCGGTATTTTAACAGGCGCTCCAAGGGATTCTGATGCACAGTAAAGTTTGAGAATTGCAGCTCCAGTTGGAGCAACTTCCAAGTTACTCCTGGAGGAGGAAAGCAAAGAATCTCAAGAACTGTTCCCTTGTACTTAAAATTACACATGAACAAAGCATTTACTCTAGCTGCCTAAATGTGTGTGGCTTCTCCACTTGCAAATTATTTTCATGTGAAGGGAATAATATATTGAAATGCATTCTGGTACAGTGTCAAACAAAACCATTACTTGAATCCTGCAATTTTGGGAAGAAATAAAGTACATGTAGAGAGCACTGATTTTATAGTTGTTGGTCAACATAGGGGTGGTTGTAATTTGGATGTGGACATATTTTTGTAAAAAGTTTCTATTGAATCGTGGAAAACCCATCCTTTGCTTTCAGCCTAAATTTCAAAATTCCAGGTCAGCATTTAAAATTTTTATTTTCACCACTTAAAATAGCATGTGTCAACACTGAAGGAACAAGTATTTTAAAGGAGCAAGATGGTAAAAACTTGAAAATGAAGGGTTTTTACTTCCTGCAATAATGTGGGGCCGCCTACAACTTCAGATGCCTATGTATTGAATTGTCCCCTCCCACAGGGCACTGTCCTGCACACAGGCACATCTTCAATCAGTGACTTCTCCAAGAGCCATATGGATAAAGAAAAGTGGAGAATTGAAGCACTTTCTCAGTACTAATTGAATTCAGCTCACATTTCCAAAATGTATTCAGATCTACATAGAGGAGATAAAATTTTATATTTTTCTCTGGATAATTGTCTCTAGCCTCAATTTCACTTTGTGCAGGCAGACACATCTCATGAAACTACCCTATCTCTCTTTTTTGTCCACCTCTGAAGGGAAAGGCTTTTGTCTTCTGAATATCATAATTTGTTCCTTCTCCACCATCTTGGACTTTTTAAAGATGGCCAACAAACATTAATTGATGACAAAGATATATACCAGCTTTTGAATTTATTCATGGGATGATTCTTCTATTTAAAGAACATTTTTATATACTTTCCATTCTTCAGCAGAAACGTGTCTCATCTTGCCAGTTCTGTATTTAGCATCTGCACAGAGCACAATGAGAGCCCGTTTTAAACAAATGCGTAGGCACACTGATAATCTTGATCCAGAAACATAAATGGCATTGCAAAAAAAAATGTCCTTTATGGAAGGAAATTCAATCTTAAGACTTAAAGTTAATGAGAAGTTGCAACTATTGTTTTGTTTAAAAGCGCAAAGAAATTCCACTGTAGTGATCTTATACTATCCTTATTTTGGTCATAAATTGCCCAGTTATGGTGTAGACACACAATTATGTGCACAGCTGAGAACCAGTGTAATTCATGGTCAATTCATCAGTGTAGGTCAATTAATAGAATAACTATGGGCATCAGCATAGGGTGATTCCTAACCTGAGTTGTACCATGAAGTCATTGGAAGACTTTGGGAAAATGCTTAATTCCCATTTGTCAATTTACTGTTCTTTAAAAAAAATGCCACATGAATATATTTCTTATTATTGTCATTCCCTAACAGTTATTGATTTTGTTCAGGATGCCTTGTATCTCTGTGAGGCACTGCAACTTCCCCAGGGAAGGCTGTGAGAACGAATAGTGTTTGTATAGTACTTGGAAATCCTTGGATTAAAAACCAACAGATTCAGAGTAAAAGTATTTGTATTAACATGCCATATGGGAGAACCATATGTTATCTATTAAGTAGGTAAGTGTGATATTGAAAATAGCTTTCTAGTGCACTGCCTTGTACTATTTTTATATCAAGATATGCCACAGCAAATTATTGGTATGCTGGGGTCATGCCATCAACAAATGATATTTGTTGATGATTGTGGGAAGATGGCGACAGACTAACAGGCAGAGCTGAAGGCTCTCACAAAATCAACAGAAAGAGCCAAAAGCTGTCAGAGGGACCTGCTTTGGGGGTCAGCAGACCAGGACAGTGCTATACAACTCCCAGGAGGGTGAGGGACAGAGAGACGAAGAAGTCAAAGTGACAAACGTGAGTTACTGAGCCCCTATGGCAGCCAGGAAGGCTCCCCCACCCCCAAGATATTAAGCTGAGGTAAAACCCCTCATTCACTGTAGCCAACTGAGAGGGGAACAGACATCTTCCTCCCTGTCAGCTGTTTCAAGGGAAAAGGGAGGAGAGGCCGGGGTGCTTTTCTTCAGTGAATTCGGCTAGCAGAGCCTGCTTTGAATCTCCGATTTGGAGATTCAACACAGGAATACAGGAAAGCTGGGACTGAAACACCCCCATGGAAAGATATGCTGACTAGTGCTATCTACTGGCTAGTCTAGAAACTGCATGGACAAAAACTGTCGTGCTCTCTGAGTCTAGCTTCTTGGAGAAAATCTGCACCCCACTAGTGAGTCCCTGGCCCGATTTAGAAAACTTAAGCTGGGCAATTTTAAAGACTGAGAATAAGTTGAACCAAATATCAAAGAAGAGCTGTGGGAAAGAAGAAAAAAAAAGAACAATAGGCAAGAGAGAGAAATTAGCCATCAGAGTAAATACACCAACATATTCAGATGCCTAGACATCAGCAAAAAATTACAAACCATACTGTGAAACAAGAAGAGATGGCCCAGCCAAAAGAACCAAGTATCCTCAAGAGATACAGAATTTAATACAATTAAATTTAATACCAATTGTATTAATTTAATACAATTAATCAGTGATAATCACACAACTCTAAGTTAAAGAATTTAAAGAAAATATGACTAAAGAGATAAAGGATATTAAGAAGACACTGGGAAACGATAAAGAACAATTTGAAAGCCTACAAAGAAAAGTAACAGACTTTATGGGACTGAAAGACATGATAGATGAGATTAAAAATACCTTAGAGATACATAAGAGCAGGTTTGAATTGCTTGAAGACAGAATTAGTGATTTCGAAGAAAGAACATCTGAACTGGAAAAGACAGGAGAACAGAAAGAGAAAAGAATGGAAAAAATGGAATGGACTCTCAGAGAATTAAATGACAATGCAAAATGCACAGACATTCGCATTATTGCTGTCCCAGAAGGAGAAGTGAATGGAAAAGGGGCAGAAAGAATATTTGAGGAAATAATGACCAAAAACTTCCCAACAGTTATGAAGGTCATAAATATCAATATCCAAGAAGGACGATGCACTCCAAACAGAATAAATCCAAATAGACCTACCCAGAGACACCTACTATTCAGAATGACAAATATCAGAGATAAAGAGAGGATTCTGAAAGCAGCAAGAGGAAAGCAAAGCATCACATACAAGGGAAACTAGATAAGATTAAGTGCTGACCTCTCATCAGAAACCATGGAGGAAAGTGGTATGATGTATTTAAAGTACTGAGAGAGAAAAACTGCCAGCCAAGAATTCTGTATCCAGCAAAGCTGTCCTTCAAAAAATGAGGGTAATTTCAAAGTCTTCACAGACAAATAAAAACTGATAGAATATGTCACCAAAAGACCAGATTTGCAGGAGATATTCAAGGGGGTGCTGCAGCTTGAAAGGAAAAACCAAGGGTGAGAGATTTGGAGTAGAGTATAGAAATGAAGATTATTAGGAAGGATGTAGCAGCTTGGCATTATTTATGAATTCCAAAAATTGATATTGGATTATGTTTGTAAACTGGTCTGTTCCTCTGGGAGTGATTAAATTATGATTAGGGCTTTGATTGGGCCATGTCAGTAGGGCATTGAGTCCCTGCCCCTTGGTGGGTGGGGACTCACAGATAGAAGACATGGCAAAGGACAGAGTTGGAGTTTGATGCAGAGTCTTGAGCTGGAGCCCCGGGAAGTAAGCACACAGAGGAACTTGGTCGTGAGGAAGGAGAGAAGGCCCCGGGAAAAGAGATGAGCCATTTGCCTGATAGTCTACAGCTAGCCTTGTGGAGAGAACAAGCTGCTAAGCCCAGAGAGAATCAAGCTCTGGGGAGAGAGATAAAGCCTAGAGAGCCTGACCATGGAGCCCTAAGAAGAAGAGGAAGGCTGAACGCCGGCAGCCATCTTGCTCCAACACGTGGCAACAGACTTTGGTGAGGGAAGTAACTTATACTTTATGGTCTGGTAACTGTAAGCTTCTACCCCAAATAAATACCCTTTATAAAAAGCAACAGATTTCTGGCATTTTGCATCAGCACCCCTTTGACTAACTAATACACAGGGTAAACTAAAGGATAAGCCGACAGACAATAGAACAATATGACTACAGAGAGCCGAAGGACAAAATGGATGAAGCAATTCAATGTTTTCAAGTAGCCCTTCACATCTATCCAATGAACCCTGAAATATGGAAAGAAGACCTTTCTTGGGCAAGAAAACTCCAGGAGCAGCAGAAAATGGCACAGAAGATTAAAAAGAGTGACTCATCAGCAGAAGTAACAGATTTCTCACCAAAGTCAGTTCCTCACTATGACTTTGAAAGTGATGAGATTGTTGTTTGTGCAGCTATTGCTGAGAAACTGGAGACAGCTTCATACAAATAAAGCAATGGTTATTGTGTCTGCTTCTGGGGCTGTAGAGACTGTAACTGAGAAGGAAGATGGCGCTACAATACCAGACGGCTGTTTTTTCATCAAAGCCCCATGAAGGGAAATGCATAGCATGAATTATTTGAATCTGTAGTTTTTTACTATCATTTAAAGTTTTAGACATAGGGACATTTTTTTAAAAATATTTTTATTTTTTTAAAGATACTTAAGATTACATAAATGTTACACAAAAAATATAGGGATTCCCTTATGCCCCACTCCCTACACCTCCTACACTCTTCCACATAAACAACATCCTTCAGTAGTGTGGCACATTCATTGCAATTGCTAAACACATCCTGGGGCATTGCCACTGAGCATGGACCATACTTCACATTGTAGTTTACACTCTCTGCCACCCAATTCTGCAGGTTATGGGAAGACATATAATGGCCTGTATCTGTCATTGCAGTGTCATTCAGGATGATTCCCAAGTCCCAAAAAAGCCCCCGTATTACACCTGTCTTTCCCTCTCCCTGCCCCCAGAGCCTCCAGTGGCCACTGCCTCCACATCGATGTTGTCATTTCTTCCATTGCTAGAATCACAATAAGTCTATAGTAGAATCCCAGTAAGTCCACTCTAGTCCATAGTTCATTCCCCAATCCTGAAGATTCTGGGATGGTGATAGACATAGGGACATTTGTTCTGGAGAAACAGGGCAAAACTCCTGTTTATAAGATAAGTTTTTCAGATGAAGCATATAAATCTAAACGGTAGCATTGTTGTATAGTGTTTGGACTATGCTTTGAAAATTTATGATTTATACTTAAGATTAGAATTCTGAGAAAAATGTTTTTGATGTATTAATTTAATCCAAATATATGGATGGATATATTTTAAAGACACAACGTGAAAAGAAAAGTCTTGAATAGTAAATAACTTGGTCAATGTTATTAAAATGTTGACTCATTGACTTTTGTTTTATGATGAAGAAAATGAGTGATTGCTTTCTCTTCTAGAAGTATAGTGCTGTCACTATTCACTCTGTTTTCCTTGCTTCTGTAGAGTAAGTTTGTCACAAGGCTTAAAGGTTTTTAATATTCATTTGATTCAAAGTCATGGTTTTGTTATATGTGGAATCTTTGAAATTTCAGCCACAAATGCATGCAAATGTGAACATTCTGAAGTTTCTCTTAATTCTGATATGTGCTTAAATTTTTGGTTTTAAAGAAGTTATAACAATGGTAGTTGCCTCCTTCAGTATTTGTTAAATGTGTGAAGTACTGATAAAAGTCACAATGATGGTTTTATTTTTTAGATCATCACTGTAGGTAGGTTACTGCTTACCACAAGTGAGTCATTTCTTAAATGTGCATATTTTAAATGAGTGGCTTTTACAGATACAACAAAATAAATTGTACTGCTACATTAACAAAAATAGGGGATGCTGTGGGAGCGGGAGGGAGGTACATGGGAATCCCTCATACTTTCAATATAACTTTTTTGTAATCTAAAACCTCTTTAAAAATAAAGTTTTTATTATATTAAAAAAAGAATTAAAACACACACACACACACAAAAGAATGTTTTATAAATGGAATCACACGTCCCAGCTCTGCCCCAACCTATGTAAACTTTTCACAGTTATCGAGATTGGCTTTTTTTGCTCAACATAATAGCCTTGAGATCTATCCAAGTCATCAAGAGATCATTCCTTTTTATTCCTGAGTAGTATTCCATTGGATAGATATGCCTCAATTTGTTTATCCTTTCACTTGTCGAAGGATATTTGCTTGTTTTCAGTTTGTACCTCTTGCTAATAAAGCTGCTATGAAATTTGTGTAAAAAAAAAAAGTTATTTGTTGAGCTCTGTACTGGGTTGAACAGTGTCCCCTCAAAATTCATGTCTACCAGGAACCTCAGAATGTGACCTTTTTTGGAAATAGGGTCTTTGCAGATGTAATTATTTAAGATGAGGTAAAGATAAGTTAAGATTAGCATGGGCTCTAAATCCGATGACTGGTGTCTTTATAAGACAAAGAAGAGGGCGATTCAGATAGAGAGATACAGAAGAAACACAGAGTGAAGGCGCCCATGTGGCCATGGAGGCAGGGATCGTGGTGATGCAGCCGTAAAACAAAAAATGCCAAGGATTGCCGGGGGACACTAGAAGCTAGGAAGAGACAAGGAAGGGTTCTTTGCCAGAGCCTTCAGAGGGAGCATGACCATGTGGACTCCTTGATTTCAGACTCCTCACCTCCAGAATGGAAAATAAATTTCTGTTGTAGGAATCTGTTATGGCAGCCCTAGGAAACTAATACAAGATCCTTATTAAACACTTGGCACTCTGTTTGCTGACATACAAACTATATGGGAGGGACAATTATACTCTATAGTTTTATGAGTTTCCTTTCCATGAACATGTGTCATATCTATTTTCCCTTAGCAGACACCTAGCTTTTGGAAGTAACAGTTTCCATCATTTCCTCTTTCCTTTACCTAGGAAAGTAAGCTATTTGGGATGTGCTTATAAAGAGATAGGGTAGAGAAAATTGTCTTCTCTGTCCTATAATCAAAGACCAACCCATTGTTCTTATACACCCTCTGTGAATGGGGCATGGTTGTCCCATCATTTGAGTTTATTTTGGAAGGAAATGGGATTGGCAGCACAGCTCACCATTTCCCCAAACTGGCGGTGCATGTTCTACCACCCTCCCAGGAGATTCCAAGTGGAGATCTGTGTTGTAACATGTCCCATCATAATTCTAATATACAGCCAGACATGGAATCACTGTCCTGGGGAAAGGATTCCCTCTCTTATGTGATAGTTCCAGTAAGGAGACAAAGTGGTGGCAGGTATATTATATAAGAAGAGCCTGGGCTCTTGTGTCTAGGCCAACTGTCTTAAAAATTCTGTCCCACATGATGAACTCCAGATTTGATAAGTAATCTGATGGTCTGGGAACAGAATATAATTTTACTGTTTTCCTGATTTGTGAACTAGCCAGGTATGGCCATATAAAACAAGAGTAGATTTCATTAACTAACAAATATTTATTGAACACCTACCTTGTGCTCATTTTGGTACTTATGGGACATCAGTGAATGAAGCAAACAAAAATTCTTGTCTTGGTAGAGCCTACATTCACGTGGGGGCATATACACATGAACAATGAACATAATACCTACCTAAATTATATACTAGAAGAAGATGGGTATCTCAGTTTTCCAGATCTGGTATAACACAGTACCACAAACTGGTTGACTTAAACCACAGGAATTCATTGCCCCATGGTTTTGAAGGCTAGAAGTCCAAAATCAAGGGTTGGCAAGATTATCCATTCCCTGAACACTGTAGCCTACTGGTTCTGCCTGCAAAGCATAACTGAGTCTCTGCTTCTGTCTCTGGTCATCTGTCTCCTTCCATCTCCTGCTCCTGACCGTGTCCTAATTTCCTCTGCATATAAAGACTCCAGGCACATTGGATTAAGGTCCACCCTGATTCAGTTGGGCCTCACCCTAATAGGATCTTCAAAGATACAATTTGCAATTGGGTTCACATCCACAGAACCAGTGTTAGAGCTTGAACATGTCTTTGTTGGACATGATTCAATCCATAGCAATGAATGGTTGAAAAATTAAAAAGAAAAAGTAGATCAGGATAAGGAGGATGGAGTGTGTGGGGGTGATGGTTGCAATTTGAAGTGGAGTGTTCAGGATAGACCTCACTGACAAGGTGACATTTAAGCAAAGATTTGAAGGGCCTGGGGGGAAGCACTCCAGGCAGAGCGTGTGGCCAGTGCAAAGTCCTGGAGAGAAGAGCTCCTACTGTGTTGGAGGAGTGGCACAGAGGCCAGCATGGCTGGAGCAGAGTAGGGAGGACTGGCCAGCTGAAGGGCACAGTTCCATTTCCCGGAGCAGGCTGGGAGGAGGTGAGGTGGCGGAAACGGCGGAGGTCCTGACCCCGAGGGGTCTTGGTCCCATCAGAACAAAGCAACGGTGTGATCTGACTTACATTTTAAAACAAACTCTCTAGTTTCTAAGTTGAGACTAGACTGCCGGGGACAAGAGATGAAGCAGCAAAACATACTGGGAGGCCGTTGACGAGACCCACCAGATAAGGGATGGAGGCTGGACCCGGATGTGGTGGTGAAGCGGATTGACTCTAACTGCTTGTGCTCCCCACACTTCACCACATTCCATCTTTAGAAACCATGATTAGAAATCAAAGGGACACGCAATTTTTAAACTAATCCGCATTTAATGAGCTTCAACCTGAGACTTGGATAGACTCCACACCTTTTCTACGTAGAGAACTGAAATATGGCTCAAGCAAAAACAAAATTACTGCTTAGGGGGGGGATTAGGTTTTCTTCTCGATCACTTGGCAGGGGTCTCTAGCGTCCCTCATGCACTTAAGGCACTGTGCTGGATGCCAAGGACACTCGGCTGACAAGAAGGGCACTTTCTGCAGAGGACTGACAATCTAGCTACTGAGGTGTGGGGCAGCCGAATTCTCAAAACTCTGCAAGGAAAGAAAGCTAGATCTCAGGTGCCAGCAGAATCCAAACCTGAGCGTAAGTCCCAGCTCTACCACTACCTATGTAATTTGCAGGAAGTCCCTTAGCTTCCCACAAGCCTGATTTTTTCATCTGTAAAAATGGGGAAATACTCTAACTCAAGAAGGCTGTTGCGGGGATTCGGGGTCCAGGCACAAAGTGTGTGGCTGTCTGAATGCCCAGCACACAGAAGGCACTTACTAAGCAGCAGCTGCCAGTCAGGTTAGATGGTGACCACGCAACCACACGTTCCCTTTTAGCCACACTGAAAGACACGCGTGAGGCTTTTCATTAAAATAGCGAACCAGCCATCTCTGCAACTTTCTAAGATTGATCTATTAAAATAGATCACTCAGCTGATGTTCTAATAGAGCATAGATCTATTCAAAGAGATGGTTTATTTAGAACAAAATTTTAAAATCTTTGGAACTAACTTTCCCTCCCTCCATTCAGTGGGGCTGAGCAGTCAGGCATCAATATGGGGGGAGGAAATGGGGGGCGCCGAGATGGCAAACGCCCAGCACAGAGCTTGGAGGGCGTCCCTGTTTCAGTTTGAAGGAGACTAAAGAGACATGACAACTAAATTCAATGTGTGATCCTAGATTGCTATAAAGGATGTTACTAGAAAACTGGCAAAAATGAAACGTGGTCTGTGATTTAGGTGGTAGGAAAATCGTCAGTGTTACTCTCTTGCTCTTGATGGTTGTATTGTGGTTATGGAGGAGAATGTGCTCGTACGTAGAAAACATATATACTCAAGTACTCAGGAGAGAAGAGGACTGAGCAGGGTGAGTATGCCCACAGCTTACTCTCAACTGGTTCAGAAAGAAAGAAAGTGCCCAGTTCGATTCTTGTAAATTTCTGTGGCTTAAAATTATTTCAAAATGAAAATATCTTTGACATTAAGAAAAACAAAAGTTTGGAGTTGTAGCATTGTACCCATCTGGCTCATGGCTGGAGTCTCAATGTTTATTTTTAATCTCATACAGATTCATTGATTTAACATAGAACATAAAGTTTAGTTCTTCAGTTATTATCTTATTAGATATATTTGCTGAACCAGAATTCAGCTCTTTTACCCAAATAAAGAATATTATGCTTCTAGGGAGGCAGTTGTGGGCTCTGGCATCAGTGACTATGTTGAAACCTCAAGGCCCTCCCTTGTTAGTGGTGGGGTCTTGGGCAAATTACATAACATCCTGTGCCTCAGTTTCCATCCATGAAATGTGTACAATAATAATACCTTCCTCAAGAGGTTGTATGTGAATTAAATGTGATATTCTCTGCAAAGCACTTAGAGCACTGGCTGGAACATAGCGAGTATTTCATAACTGTTGGCTGGAATTAGCTAGTATTATCCTGCATCCCACATAGCTCTAGTAAACCAAACATAAGCATCATTTTATTCATGGCAGTGCAAACTCTTTAAGAGTGTTCATCTCTTCTGTAAGCTATATTTATGTTTCCAATATGTATCTCTAGAGAATATTGGAATGTTTGGGATGAGGCTATAGCTATGTGGAGAAATACAAAACTATTGGCTGTATTCCTTACAAAAAGAGGGTTAAGTTTAAAAAAGATAACTACAAGCCTTACTGAGAAAATTAAACATACCATTTGTACTTATCAGCTATAGCCAAAATAATGCTGTGAAACAAATCACCCCAAACTGCAGTATCTTACACACAGAAAAATTATCTCATGCTCATAGGTCTGCCCTGTGCTCAGCTGGGAAGTTCTGTTGCAAGCTCTGAGTAGCCTGGCCTTGGCTCCAAAATCTGGCTTGGTTTCAAGTCTGTTCCATGCATATCTCATCCTCTTTAGGCTAGTACCTGCCAAGGGCATCTTCTTGTCATGGCAAAGTTCAGGGATACGAACAGAGAGTCGACTTATGCAGCGCATGTAAGTCCTTTGCTTACATCATATCCACTAACATTTCATTGTCCAAATCAAGTCACATGGCCGGGCCCAATCTCAACAGGGTAGGAAGTATTCTCTGCCCAAAGTGGAAAGACATTGAAGAATTTCATGGCAAAGTATGAAGATCTATAATCATACTACAGAAGATTGAATAATCCAGTGCGCCATCAGCTGTTTTGAGTTGCCTATACAAGATCCATGTAGCTCAGAATTTTGGGGAACTTTATAAGAAGAGGTAGAGACATCAGCAGACAGTATGCATCAGGTTGTTTCCCTAGTAGCAGCGGTAGATTTGCTCTCATTTCCTTCGCTTTCTTTTCCCATCCCCATGCACAGTTCACAAGAGGAGCTACAAATATCAGGGGAGCAATTTCTAGCCATGAAGTTGAGATTTTGCCCTTGCAAAACTCACCTAGATGGGGAAGCAGGTGTGGCTCAGTGGATAGAGCCCCCGTTTACCATATGGGAGGACCGGGTTCGCGTCCCGAGGCCTCCTTGTGAGGGCACGCCGGCCTGAGCTGTGCGGTGGGCTGATGCAGCAACCTCAAGGCAGGAAACGGGTGTGGCACAATGAATAGAGCACCCGTTTACCATATGAGAGGCCCCGGGTTCGCTTCCCGGCGCCTCCTTGTGAGGGCAGGCCCGCTGGTGCAGCGCCGTGGGCTGATGCGGCAAGACCTCACAGCAAGGGGGAGATGAGCAGACACAGAGAAGACACACAGTGAATGGACACAGCAGCACAAGCAGCAAGGGGGGGGATAAATAAATAAAATAAATAAATCTTTAAAAAAAAAAACAACAAAAAAAAACTCACCTAGATGGAATCAAACCCAGACTGCATTCTCATAATAAGCCAAACAACAATGCAGTCCTTCCACTTACAGGAATTCACTTTGCAGCAGGAATGTCTTATTTTCATTTCCATAATATCTGTGGAGGTCTGAAATATCCTTGCATAGAGACATGCTCAATAAATGTGGGTTGAAAGAAGGGACTAATACTGGAGAAACAAGATTGATACAACCACGAGAATTCTCACAGGTTACGTGCTTTTCAGCTTGAGAAAGTAAAGCGTTATGTGGCACTCGACAGAAATGCTATGGACATTTACTATCCGAAGTAAATGTGTGACCTTAAACATAATTTAAGAGAATTGAGCTCCTCTGTGACGTATTTTAAGTTAACAAAATAGCCTAGCATTCTTTATATTTCTTCGTATTTATTGCAAGCCTTTTATTACATGCCCACTCTGACTTTTTATTGTTTATGTGTTTCCTGTGAAGATAGCTAGACAGACAATGCTGATTAAAAAATAAAATAAAGTAAGGCTTGTTTTTATCAAATACTTATGGGTAACTGTGTACTGGGTTTTTTTCCCTCCCTATGGAAGCCCACTCCTTCACTAAGAATTTACTCATTTGAGGCATTTAAAATGATATAAGCCAGCCAAAATGTCCCTCTAAAAGAGCCTGAAAGAATGCTAATCTAATTGCCTAAGAATGCATATGCCGGGCTTTGACAAGCAAGACTTCTACACTGCTTCCCCCTGCTGGCTTTGAAGACACACTGTCTTTTGGAAATTGATGAAAGTGTTCTACCTGAACCTTTGCATTTGAGGGCATGTCACTCAAATGGCAAATCCAGCTCTCCTCTAGAATGCACTTGCTCCGTGATAAAGATGCCAAGCATTTCTTGAGTTTGCTTCCCAAGGGCAGAAATACGGCAACCAAGACAAAATACGGCAGCCAAGACTCAAAGTGAAAGACAAAATGTGCTTCAGACGCCAGCGTTAGGGAGCAGGATGCGTGTATGTGATTAAGGGTAGAAATCCAGGAACAGTGGATTAGGTGAACAGCCAAGCTTGTTCACATTATCATAAGCTGGATATGGGGTCTGCCATGGATTTCCTTTTTCTGCATGCAGAACTACTGGAACCAATTCCTCGCATTACTGTGACTTAATTGTTTATCTTTCCATTCTCATCTTCCTCTCTTCATAAGAAAGCTCTCTGTACCCACTCTGTGGGAGACAGGTAACCAGACTCATTTTAAAGGCAGTCTGTGACACTGTAGACGTCAGACTATTGTGAAACCTGCCTGGTGGAGAAGACTGCAAAGCTGACAGATTCCCTCTGCTTGACTTTGGATCAGTTTGATGGGAGGAGGAGGGAAAATACTGACCAATGCGTTTGACACACATTCCTTCAGCAGCATGGCCTGGTAAAGGGAGCGAGAGCAGCCGTGGTGGTCATTTGTCTCCCTGGAGAAAAAACAAACGCCTTCACCTACATAAAGCACCAGAACAGGGACACGGCAGCTAGTCTTGTGGTGCTGGTACCAGTGCCATCTAGAACACTGGGTTTTAAGTGGACTCAGAAACCCCAGGCCTCGTATCAGAAGCTCAGCCATGCGTTCACGGGACAATTTGGACTCAAACTTTGGCAGTTTGTATCGAACTGCTAGAGAATGGAATTGGCTTTAAACATTTTTAAAGTGCTCTAAGTTTGGCGATAGTTCTTTGAAATCTTAGCTGTTTGCCTAAACTTGCCCAAATACACATATCACAGAATGAAGCCAAGTCAAAATAGTTTCCATGTCCTTAATTAAGACAAAGTTACCATTTCTGGAAAAGTGAAAGTATGTGATGTTTTTACTTAATTGAATTTAATTAAGTGTGGGGGGGAAAAAGCTCAGACATGTGTCCCATGACGAATGCCGGGCAAATGGATGCAATTCTATGCATACTTACATATTCATTGACTGCATTCCTCTGCTGTTTCAGGCTGTTGGATTTTGTTTGTTTCTTTGTTTTCTGTATTGGTCATTCTATTATCAATTTATTTTTCAATTCAAGTTAAAATCCAAATGTTTTCCAATGGGAAAACATTTGGATTTTAATGCCTCTCCGTTACTTCTAAGACCCTTGTTTTAGCTCTACTAGTAGATTCCACTTCTAGAGGGGATTCTCCATCTCTTGCCTCTGAGTTATGATCAAATAGCAGTAGCAGATAGTTGAGTGGAGCAAAGCACTCAAGCAAAACAGGAATAAGTAATTTGGGTCTGACTGTGGGTCAGGCACCTACCAAGGGCTCTCTTCAGTGTTTCTTCTGCTCCGTGTGGCGCTGTGTGAGGTCACCACTTGGCTGCATTCAGCTGGGCTGGGTAGGAAGGTGCAAGGAGGCTTCGCTCACATGCCTGGTGCCTCCATGCCCCTCCACATGGCCCTTCTCTCTCCAATTTGTAGGTTAGTCCGAGCTTCCTTACAGCATGGCGGCTGGCTTCCCAGAGGGAGAAAGCGGAAGCTACCCGTCCTCTAAGGCCTTGATTTGAGGTTCCAGAACATCATTTCCATCCATTCCGCTGGTCTAAACAAGTAATACAACCAGTCCAAATTCAAGGAGAGGGAAAACAGACCATCTCTTGATGGAAGAAGAGACGAAGGATTTGTGGCCATCTTTAGCCCTTATTAATATATGCTGGTCACTCCAGCCTCTGTTTTCTCTAGTTTAACTACATGTTTTCTATTTCATTCTTGTATCCTTTGATGAACTTATCAGTTTCATTATTTTTATTTCCCAATCAAAAAGATATTTGGAGGCCTTCCCAGCAATGAGTTATAAAACCATGTCTTTATATATCTTTGAAAAGTATTTTTCTACAAATAATCCATAGACATACACTATGTCTTTTAAACCAAAAGAAAATTTTAGATATTTCTAGTATACAGTCTCTGTCACCCCTGATCAGTTACTTATTTTTCAAGAAGTTGTATACTATGGTGTGAACTTGACCAACATCATCTGTTCAACACAAAATATTTCATAGCATAGATATACTAGGTTACCACCTGCAAGCTAAGTAATGCTAGTTCCTTTTGGTGGGGGAGAGAAACATATACCAAACAGGAAAATAAAGGACATAGAAGCTCAGTCAACCAGGTTTCTTACACAGGGCATGTGAATCAGGGGAGAAAAGCGGATTGGAATTAAAGTCTGTATAGCATTGTGGGAAGTGCCTTGCTAGGAAAGAGATGTTACCAGAACTGCTGAGTGAATTTTGTTTACTGCAGTTCAACATTTTGTCTAGCAAATCATGTGAGAAGGGACGAATATAAATGAAACTATTTATACAGGTAATTTTTCTGTTTCGTGCTTTTAATTCATTCTCTGCCTTGCTTTATGGAGAGTCATGCTACATTGGTTGCAATTAATTTCAGTGCTGCATATTAGCCATAAAGAGATATTTCATAAATTGACTTGATGCATTTTTCCCCCTCTGTGGTTTTCTTGAAAGATGAGAATGGTCCAGAAGAGAAACAAAGTGCAGAAGAAATGGAAGGCCAGAGCCAAGAAGCAGGTGGGCTCAGATTTCTTTTGAGGATTCTCCTAGGCCTCATCCACCGAGGTGAACACTAACTTTGCTCAATGCTATTGTCTGAAAATGCCTATCCCTTTTCCGCAGGTTAGCTCAGCATTCACTCAGCCTCCCTCAGGATGGTACCACTATGTTCACTCCGAAGGACAGTGCCTCAAGTCAGAATGCTAGATCTCACACTTCATTCACCAAGTCCATTTTTCTCCCTGGTAGTAGCAGCTTGCTTGCTAATGCTCTAAGTGGGACTGGGCAGAGTTGAGAAGTACTAAGTCCAAGCTTGGCTGACTTAGCTCAGGCAAAATTAGCCCATTTAATTTGGAGGAAAAGTGAAATGGAAAAAATGCTTAAAGGAAATAAAGTGGAGGCATTCCCTGCTCAATGAGTGGAGCGTTCGTCACTATTTTGCATTACATCTGTTTCGATAAGCCACGCTTCTGGTTATCTCTTTGCCTGTTGTAGGAGACAGCGGCATGAGGCTGGACCACCCCACACCTAGAGCTGTACACGAGATCCAAAGCCTTCCCTGGCATCCCCTCTGTTCTGTAAAGGACAGATGTGTCTGTTGAATGCTTATAGGTTTTACATTCTAGATTTAAATTGAACATTTTAAAATAAAATGGCAGCTAAGGCTCGAGGGAGATTATCATTACCTTCAATTTATGACTCTTCCTGACCATTTTTGTACTCAGGCATACTCTCCTTTAAAAGAATATTAGGAACCATTGTGCAGTTATCAACAAAACCACCAAAATAAAAATATCCTTCTTTCCTTTAGTTTCCAAATCATTCATCCATGTTCTAATGAGGCCCATGGAGGGGCATTTTTGAAATAGTGGGCTCTGTCTAATGTGTGCCAGGCACATCCAAGGCCATTTGCTGAACTCTCTTGGAATTAAACCAGGTAGTGTGGTAAGTGTTCACTGCAAACTTCCTACATTAACCTTGGAACTTTCGTTAGGGAACTGGAAGCTTTTACTATTAACCTGAAAGATGGAATTGAAGAAGGCCAATCAGAGAAAGCACTGAAGCAAGGCAGCAAGGACCATGTACCTGTTACTGGGTCAGCCGGCTCCCTTTGCTAAAATGCAATCCTTGCAATGAAATGGATTTCTGATGGGGCAAACTGTTGTTATCCACCTCCTACCCTGCCTCATTATGCTCAGCAGAAGATGAGTCTTACATGAAAAGCTGCCCCTGTTTTTAATGTTTGGTGCTGACAAGTATTAGTCAGCTAGCTGCTGACAGCTGAGGCCACTTGCTGAGTGTTGGGGCTCCAACAGGTTTTACTCACACACTTCTCTGTTCTAAACTGTCTTTATGGACATAGATTTTTCCAGTCCTTGCTCTCTCTCTGTCTCTCTCTCAGACACACACACTCACTCACCAGTGTTTCATTTGTTTATCCTTTTCCCCTTAATCAGTTGAGAACAGGCAGATTCTTTTTTGGATTTGAAATCATCTCGCCTATTAGCAGAGAGTAATAGAAATTAAGCTTCTCCACCTCTTGAATCCTCGAGCGTTTCCACCGCAATAGGGATCCCTTTCGATGGGAAGAAGAGCTCTAAATGCGTCCCTGAGAGGTTCCTCCCGCTCTTCCAAGCGAGCCAGCTGCAGGGCTCGGCTGCAATCCTGGCCGCGTTGACACTGCTGTGTTCAGTCTGTTCATTTCACAGCCTCCCTCATCCACGCGCAGAGAAAATGAAGATGTGGTTCTGGTCATAAAACCCTTTGACCTGCTATTATTCTTCTAAAATAAAAATATCTTTTCATTCAATATAGTTTTGGTTCTGGTCATTAAAGGCCTTTTGACCAGCTAATCTTCCACAATAGAAATAACTTCTTTTCATTCAATTTATAATTCCCAGCTTCAATTCCATTTCAGCCCTCTTTCACATCATGAAAAAAACCACAATCTCAAAACAGTATAATCCTGCAATTTTGACTGCTGTCATGAGCAAATAAAATAAAATAAAAGTTGTAGATAATATTCCTCCAACAGTTATTTAATAAATATTTATCAAGAGTTTACTGTGTTCAAAGCATGCTGTCTGGGCTCTAGAAACAGAGCAGGAAATAACAAAGACAATACTTCCTTGGAATTCATATGCTAATGGGGAATCCAAACAATAAATAAAAATATCAGATAGTGACAAGGGCAATGCAGGGAAATAAAGTGATGCCGAAGGAATACCCAGAATGCTCCGTTGGAAGGATTCAGGGAAGGCCTCCACTGGAAGTGATGGGTGAGATGAGATCTGCATGATTCGATGGTGAAAGAGTTGAGTTTTGACCATTGTAAATTCGAGAGGACTCTTAGCCATATGTCAAGGAGCCAGATAGATAATGAATCCAGACTTCCAGGGAGAGGTTTGGGCTAGAGTTCTAGTTTGAAGAATCACTGACATGTAAATGATATTTAAAACCATGCAGTGGATGAGGTCCACTAGGGAGAACAGTACATAGTGACCTGGACATCTAGATACAGAGCAACAGAGGAGATGGAGCATACCCCAGAATGTGGTTCAAAAACAAGAGAGGAAGGGCTCTGTCGAATGCTGTTGAGAAGTCTAAGTGAGATAAGAACAGATAAGTAACCATTGCATTTGGAAAAGGGAGGTTCGGCACCTCTGATGAAAGAATTCTTGGTGGAATGCTGGAGGAGAAGCCATCGGAAGTGGGGAAACTGTGGAACAATAGCACAGACTGCTATTTTAAGGAATGGTAAGATGGCATGACTGCAAGGGAAGGTTTATAGCTTGTTCTTTAAAAAAAAAATAGGAGATTGTCACCTAACAAAAATGACTCATTATCTGATACTCCCCCCACCAAAAATGTTGTTCTCTGGGGAAGCTGATGTGGCTCAAGCTCCCACCTACCACACGGGAGGTCCTGTGTTCGGTTCCCGGTGCCCCCTAAAGAAGAGGAGCAAGACAGCAAGCTGATGCAACGGGCAGGCGCGGCAAGCTGACACGACAAGAGACGCGAGGAAAACATAGCGAGAGACACAACAAGGCAGTCAGCAGAGGTGGCTCAGGCGATTAGGCACCTCCCTCCCACATCGGAGGCCCTGGGTTTGGTTCTCGGTGCTTCCTGAAAAGAAGACCAGCACACAACAGACACAGCAAATGCAAACCACGACGGGGTGGGGAGAAATAAATATAATAAACCTTTAAAAATGTTATCCTCTGTTCCAGCAGACACATGACCTAAAAGTAACACGTATACACATTCTGGACAAATAATATGATGGAAAATACATGATTTGCCTCTAAATTTGTGTTAGTTGTCATGCATATACGTTATCATCAATCCCATGACTGTGTTACTGCGGGGGAAAAAAACATGCATTCATTCCTCTCCAATTGTCAGGCATTCATCTTTTCTATTTTAATGTTAGCAAATTGTCTGTTATCTTGGAGGCCAAACACGAGGAGCGTCACTGTGGTGCTAATGTTACTGAGAAGAAAGATCAACTCTAACGAGGCTAATTGGTGCTGTGAGGGGGACAGAGAACTCCGAGTTCTTTGGTCCTTATTCTGCACGTGGGTGACAGGAATCTCTGAATGACCACCGTCTCCTGGGCCCTGTACTGATAGCAGTTGGACATGCTCCCTGAAGTTGAACAGGATGATATAATGGATCAGAAGTGCTATGCTAAGAAAATCAAACTTAAAAAACCATCACCCTAGCACTTTGTAGAAACTTGCAAGGATGTGCCTTCTTTCACAACCTGTTACCAAGAAAAATAACGTACAATTCTCTGAGAAGTGTGGAAGAAGCAAAATGCCAAAGTATAATGGCACCAACAAAGTGTTTTGTATTCCCTCCCCCCAAAAAAGTTTGTAGTGCCCTGGGTTCTGCCTTAACGGGAGGTTTCTGTTACTATAACAGAGAGTCACAAGCCACTAGCTCCACCACAGACTGTCCAGCATCGCATGAAACAGGGCTTATGCTTACTTTGGAATGGAGAGGGAGGCATGGTGGACAGGAGAGCCCCAGCTGGACAGTACTGACTGAGGCAGTGTTGCTTTTTCTGCTTTATAGATGGTGTCACCACTGCCACTGTGCCCAGCCCTGCTTCAGAAGACGCAGCTGATGTCTGTAAAGATGAAGGTATGAAACTACTTACTCTGTCTAAAAACCACAAACTCTTAAAAGACGACCATTTGGGCTTCGTTGACAGGGCAAATGAAGCAGCCAGCAAATTTAACTAATTCTCCTTAAGCTTCTCCATTTCCAACACAATCAACTATCCCACCCATTCTGTTTTTTCAGAATTAATATCCACATTTACATTTGTTCCTCAGGAAAGTAACTGCTTATGAATTAAGAGAATGATCAGAGAAATCATGTTTAGAGAAGATGTTTATTTGAAACACCAGAATTGGTTGGTCCTCATCAGGAATACGTTTGTAAGGGTGACATACGGGGCCCACTTCCCAGAGAGCTCCAATATGCAAAACATAAGAAGGGAGAAATGTTTGAAAAGCAATCTCAGAAACATAGCCTTGGCAAGAGTATCATTACCTATTCTGTACACAGTTTCTATGACAAAATGTTGCTGACTCAAGAATCCCCAGAAAAAAGATAAAAGTGAAAGTTTACTTTCTTAGGAGAAAATTTGAGGGAGAAATAGTAAGGGCATTGCTATGGGGATGCTAGAGATTTTTTTAAAATTGTCTAAAGGAAATGAAAATAGTCCTTTCTTTTTTTCTCCTCCCTGATCCACTTTCAAGTCCCCATACAAAAAGGTAATATTTTAAATCTGACATTGGTAATGACTAAAATCCCTCTGTGAGTGATGGCCTAGATTACTGTATTTGTATAACTGGACATCTACTGGATAAGTGCTCATTTCTTCAATTTGGAGCAATAGGCAAAGAGGTCCAGACTTGGCCGTGATATCTGCTACTCCTTGGACTGTTTTTTAGAAAATCAAAGTGGATTTGACATGTTAATATTCAGTTATTTGCATCATCAAGTCTACATCACATTGCCTGGTAAATGGTTTTTGTCTAAATGGTGTGTCCTGTGTAGTCAGGACCGTGAGCTCTGGGGCTAGATGGGGGCACTTAAGTCCTGGTCCTGCCACTTGCCATTTATGTGCCTTTTGGCAAGTAATTAATAAGAAGTGACAGATAATTACTCTTTTACTTTTTCACTTTTCTCTTCTGTAAAATAGGAGGAGTCATAGTATCCACTTCACAGAATACAATAATACATGTAAATTGCTTAGATGGGTTACCTGGAACCTGATTACGTTGGGTTCCCTAGAACACAGACTATGAGATGGAGATTGGGGAGCAGAAGGTCTACTAGATAGGGCTCTTAGGATCAATGCTGGGGAAAGGAAAAAGGAAAGAAGCAGAACCTGGTAGAGTGAAAAGTTGAGCTGCAATGCATTCTCAATGAAAGCCTCAGAACACCTTATGGGGAGGTCTGAAGATGGCAGGACCCTTCCATACCGTCTCCTGTTGGGGTGGGAAGCCAGGCCATTAAAGCCTCCCATTGATACCGGCTGCCCTGGGAGGCAGGTGTGACTTTGGTGATCCGACTCTCCAGTTGAGGCAGTCTTGGAAGCCGGTGATGGATGAGGGCTGTGTGCCAGAAGAATGCCCCAGAGATGGGCAATAAGTTCTTTATTCCTGAAGGAGAATCTGCACAGCCCAACACAGCATCCACCACACTTTTGGTTTTTTGGTGGTCCTTTTCCTGCTCATTGCCACTTTTTAAATGAATCCCTTGGGACTTACCTTCTTACTACTCGGATATGTGTGTTCTGACATCCCTGGTTTGGAAACCATTTAATATATCTAAAAACGTACTCGACGCCTGATACTAATATAGTTTCTGATAAGAAACCCTAAGGTCATCTTACAGAAGGAAATACAACTGATAACATCAGTGAAAGGATAGTAAGTGGTATTTATCTTAGGCAGAATATTTTGGACATTCTGATCGCTTGTCTTGTGATAAATGTTGAAAAGTGTCATGAAGTCAAATGGCAGAGTTTAGGAATCAAGCAAGAGCGAATCTAATTTGAAGACTTCAGACTGAGACTTTTCCTGTTGAGTTGTTTGATTTGGAGATATCACATCTTTACAGAAACAGGCTGTTTGTGATGTTTCTCAATGCTTTTAGGATCTCACACCATTAATTGCTCATGCCAGGATGAATTTCTTAGAATTCTTTTAGGATCTTTTTTTTATACAAAACTTTTAATAGTGGTAACTCTGATGAGGAGTTTTGTCTTGTAACACAAATGCAGTTCCTTCACAAGACTAAATGTGAAGTTTTTAGGATTTTACTGAAATTAATATCCATTAACCTCTTCCTTTGGGGAAAATAAGTGTTCTGAAATCCACATTAGTATGCAAATCAGTTTCATTTAAAAATGGAACATCTAGGAGATGATTTTTTTTTGTTCTTTCCTTCTGAAATCTTACGCACAGAAGACGGTTTTTAATTGATTATCAGTTCAAAGCTTAGTCCAAGTGTTTAATGCTTATGGAACTGCCGCCTTGACTGATACACGGTTTAGAATGGAAAAAAAAAAAGCATTTGCCATTGAAATCCTCCAAGATTGAGGTCAGGGTGAGGTTAAAAGGCAGTCATAAATGTCAAGGATTCATTTCAAACATTCTCCATTATTAGCTTTCATGCAGAAATCTCTCTTCTCGGTAACATCTGGGCTATTTATGAGCTCTGCAGTTATAAGATCACTTATAGAAATGCTTATTACACTTCCCAGTTTAAGTGGCAGATGATTTTTGCTGACAAAGGTCCTGAAGGAGTCCTTGCTCTTTTGCCTTTGTTTTCAGACTTTGATCCTGACCCAGGATCTTTTTCTTGGACTTTGGAATCACTGATATCATAGATTAGCCTATTTTTCCTCTTTCTTGTGTAATTAATAAGAAGTGACAGATAATTACTCTTTTACTGTTATGGAGATCCGTTCAGTTATTTTCAGCTTTGTTTGTTGGTGGACTGTATTGCTTTAACTTTAGCTTTCACAAGGAACTAGTCTTCTAGAATGCAAGGATGAAAAACAAACCACGTTTGACCTGGCTAAAATCACTTTGTTTAGGAGATAAGATTTTAAAAAAAATTAAAACAGGTATGTGAAAGTTGAAGAATTTTAAAGGGAAGTATCATAACCTGGTGTATTTTCTGAGCCAGTGGATTTTTTCAAATGTTCTAGACACATTTCCCACTGGAAACAGAGAGTGGGTGCTTGTTGCCGATTTACCCCAAAAAACTGCTAACAGTGCAAGCCGCTAACAGGAGGAAGTATAACTGACTGGCTTATGGATCACAGCACCAAAGATACCTGTTCCCAGGGACTCAGTACAGTCCTCTGGTGGGCAGGAATTGAGCTGGGAGTATGAAATGTGAGGCAGAGGGATGGTGAAGAATTCATCTTTGTGGGGTTCGTGCCAAGTACAAGCAGGACTGAATTGAAATTAACTCACAGGTAAAGCTGGCCTAGGAAGTATCTGTGAGGTGACAGGAGTTCTCAGTCATTTTTTCAATAGGGCATGCACTGATCTATTGAGAGATTTCCCCCCCCTACTGGTAAAAATGCTCTAATTATTGATTCAATGGTGATTTTCACTTTAAATCCTTAAAAACCAATCAGGAGTACTAATGTTAAGGCTGTTTAGGTTAACAAATATACAAGCAACCAAACAAAGATGACATATGAGCACAGAGGTAAAATTCATATAGGAAACGAAGTCCTGTGGTTGAAGATGCTGCAAAGCTGTGATTATGGTGGTGCTGCTGATGATGGTGATGAAGTAAGACAGTAAATCTCCTGCTCTACGTGTCTCAACACTCTTAAGAGCTCATCCCCATCCAACCCAAGATCAAGCCACCATACAAAAAAAAAAAAAAAGCTGCTGTTTAAACAATCCCGAGTCTCCTGCCCTATTATTTAATCATATCTTATTTGAATTTGAAGCTCAGCTAGACCAGATCATATGCTCATTAATATCAAACTCAATTAACACTTAGGTGCACAACCACGTTTCTATTCCTTTGGAGCTCTGTGTAAGTCACCTCATTGCTGTTTGGTATTAATGAACGGGGCTACCTGGCAAAGAATTTCTTAAGCCCTATTCTAGTTTCCGACCTCCTAAAGGTCGGGATTATTGTAGAACAGGGGGAAAGCAAGAGTCAGCCTTGACAAAGAGAGAGAAAGAAAAAAAAAAGGTTATATATGAGGCAGCAGATCCAGTGTAGAAGATAAATGTAAACACTCCAAGCTATTGATTATTGAAAGCCTGGGAAAGGGGTGTTGGCTCACAATTGCTCCAAGTACCATTTCAATTCCTTGCCTAATTCACTGAAAGGAAGAAAAGCAAAATACAGGCCTTCGAAGAAATTTCCCTCAGCCTTCTCCAGCCTAATCTTTGATAGCCTTTCTTTCTATTCTTGATGTCAACCATGCATCTACTTCATCTCACCAGCTTTGCTGGGGCAAACTGTCCTGAGTTCCAGATCTGCACTGATAGATTTCCAAGTGCACTTTAGTGCACCTGAGTTGTCACTCACATTTTAAGGGTCTAAAGTATGAAACAAAAGCTGCTGCCCTATGGAAGTTCAGTGAAGGGGAAAGAAC